>CAKAOH010022032.1:10338-69918 GCA_916701665.1 Sebastiscus tertius
TGGCATCTAGGGAATCATCCAGTCAATGGAGTACTTTGTTTCCTGTCAACCCTGTCTACTACAAAATGACGTTCCCATAAAACTAAACTGCATTCCTAATTGTGTTTCGAGGGAAACGTATTTTTACGATCACACTTTTAAATAGTTTTAGAGATGTTGTTGACGTTGTAAGTTGAAGCAAAATGCAACAAAACTATTTGGTGAGATTTAGTAAAAAGACAATATGATTGAAATAAGTGCTCCCTATTACAAACATAATCCGCGACAAAAATACGTTTTTACTCGAAACGTAATTCACAATACAGTTTTGTTGTATGGGAATGTAATTTTTAGGACACCTGGCTGTTCCTATATATTCTCATGTAGTTATACTTTTATCAGATTCATGTATAGTTCCCAAAAAATAGTGGCAAAATACAGTTACCATCATTTGCTATTGAACAGGTCCCAGTGCTGCTGTAATATCTTGTAGCCAAACTCCATCTATCTATAGATTTCTTTTTTTTATTCCACTGAAATACACAGCAGTGACATGGGAGAGAGTGGCGGCACTGTGCTCTCTGGCAGGAAGGCCCATCATTCAGTGGTCAGAGGAGTCTAGATTAAGTGGTACGGACTGTAGTGACTGTTTTTCGTCTCTTGTCGTTTGTGGTGTCGCAGGAAGTTGTCCCCGGCCTTCCTGCAAGCCCTGCTGTCCTTCTGCAGAATGTGCTCCGACAGCCGCCTGGGAGTAGAGGTCAGCACACTTTCATGCAGACTTACAAACGGTACATTTATGATAACATACAGTACAGTCCATAATGTCCCCCGTCCTCTTTTCCAGGTGTCTCGTATAGCAGACAGCGAAGAGAGTGTGATGCTAATGCTTGGCCGCTGCCTCCCTCACATCGTCCCTAATGTCCTTCTGGCTAAACGAGAGGTAACCCCCCCACTTCTGATGCTCCTCCTGCTCCTTTTCTCCTCCTCCTCCTCCTCCTCCTTCTCCTCCTCCTCCTCCCTGTAGCCCTCTTCATTATTGTCATCATCACAGGTTCCTGCTCGTAGGATCCAATAGATACACACTCAGCAGCAGGGCTAAGCAAGGTGGAAATTGAATGGTCATCTCCAGCTTGCAAATTCCCATCCAAACTCTGTCTTTCGTAACCATTTCTTAACCTTTTCCTGAAGGAGATCCACAGGATGGAAGTGATTTTTCTGTTGGGGTATTCACCCATTTCACAATCTGTTTGCTTTGAAAGAACACCAACCTCTTCTTGGTTAGTGCCACAAGGCATTCCCAAAAATCCAACATGTCAGTGTAGTGTTACACAACGTATAAAGGCTTCCAGTGTTCTTGGCAGTGGTCTATTTAGTGTTTGTACTAACTGTAATGTACTAATCCTGCACTTAAGCACCTTTCTGCTTGTTACCTCCAGATCTGACTGTGTCTTCTGCCAGCGAGCTGCATGAATAAAAGAGCTCATTTAGACATTTGCAGTGCCAAAAGTTTCGTAACCTTCAAAAATACCCAGCTGACTTGTGTCTATCTATTTATTGGGAATTTCACCTTCTTTTTATGATGGCGTTTGTTTTTTCACCGAGTGTCGTCATCATCGTTTTCTCCTCTGCTGTTTTTTGTCCCCCACCACCACCACCACCACTCACATTTACTGTCCTTTCGCTGGTTTTATTTTTCACTCTTCTCTTTTTTCGTCTCACTCATTCTCTCACTCTCATGCATGCCTCTCTTCTAGAGAATGGTTGCACATCTTTGCCAGGTGAGTCTGTCACGCACTCATCCGCATGGTTCTCATATGACCTAAAAATACATAACTAACGCCCTGCTCCTGTCGGCTACAACTGCTGCCACATTAGGATCTGACTTGCCATAATTATTCACTCTTTTTAGTTAGCACTTTGGCGCTGAAATTTCTGAAAAGTGCTAATGACTGTCATTATTGCATTTCCATAAATGGAAATTAAAAATTGATCTACAGCCAAAATATGAGCTAATACGTAAAGGTGGCTTCAGGTATGCAGTTTTAGCCTTACAGTAGGTGGGTCATGTACTGTTAAACCCAGTGTATCTTTATCTTCTTCTGATTGGTTCCCTGTCTGATTTATTTGCTGTGGCTTTTGAGATTCTGCTGTGATTTTAATTAATCTGATAACATTTTCTAGCAAGCTATTTAAAAAGTGGCTTTATGCTATATTACGGCTAAATAAAACCAAAGAAAAGTGTTTTGTTTTTTGGAAGTGTGCAGTGATTCCAGGTAGCTAACTGTAAACCAGCTTTTTTCCTAATAACAAAGGGCAAAGGGAGGGAGATTTTAAAATAGATTAGACATTAACAAGCTTTTTGCTACAATGCAGACACCTGCACAGGTGTTCTGGCTACACATAACTGCTTGCATGCAATTTGTGTCTGTGTGTGTGTCCGTGCGTATACAAATCCTACGCGCTTGCATTTTTTGCACACAGGGTGTTGAAACTCGATTAGACGCAAAATGTGAGTGTTTGAAAGAGGTAAGTCTGGTTGGAGTAGTTCTCGGTCGGGACTGCTTTGCATATCACAATGGTTATGTTGTTTTAGTCAACCTCTGACAGTTATGGGGAACTTAATCTTTGCAAAATCAAGATAGAGAGGGGGGAGAGAGGATGACAATGATTAGAACGTTTAAGCCTCTGGGTCTGAGTGGTGTGGACTTTGTACTCTATCCGTTAGATTCACCGACCATGACATTGCGTACACACACAGCTGCTCACACTTCCATCTTGCAACTTGAAGCTTTCTAAGCCCGGAGAGGAGACACGCCTTTAGGTGTCTGAACGTGACACCCACTTAAGAACAAACGGTGGAACGATGCATTGTAACTCTGCCTGCCACCTGGCTGTAATATCAGACACTGTAAATCATTAAACAAGATGTTTTTCCTCTAAATACTGTGCTTGTACTGTGGCATAATGCAATGTGCTTGTATTCTCCTTTTCTTTGGGCTTGATTTATGGTCAATTGCTACAGCACTATTTTCTTAATCCTATTTAATATACAATTAAAGGGTGTGTCCAGGCTTTACAAGAAGTGGTATCACCATGAAGAGAGTAAATGTATGCTTTAACGATTGACTTCCTTTTTCTACTGGCCAGATTAACTGTGATCTTTAACGAACTACTAGCAAGATAAAGAGAAAGAAGAAGTTTTATCAGGGCTGTTCTGAGAAATAAGATTAGGAGTTAAGTGACAACTCAAATTACAGGAAGTGTTTTTTACATTCTGAAGCTGTGGTTTGTCTGATACTACAGTAGGAAGTCAGTGTGGATTGAAAATAAAAGGATTGAAAAAAATAGGCACCTGGAGGAGAGACGCCTGTTCAGCAAGTCACAATTAAAATAAAACAAAATCATAATACACAGAATATTGTAAGGCATAGTGATACTGCATTGTATGGACATTTACTTGTGCTACAAAAGAGAGTCATCACTGTTTCTATTTTTTATTGATTATGGTAATAATGTGGACTTCTTTTAGTATTTAAATATTGAAATATTGAATCGCATGATTGTCCATAATTAATCGTGATTAATCACAAACTATTCACACATTTTTTATCTGTTCAAAATGTACCTTAAAGGGAGATTTGGCAAGTATTTAATACTCTTATCAACATGGGAGTGGGTAAATATGCTTGCTTTATGCAAACATATGAATATATTTAGTATTGGAAATCAGTTAACAACACAAAACAATGACAAAATATTGGTCAGAAACTCTCACAGGTACTGCATTTAGCATAAAAAAATATGCTGAAATCATAACATGATAAAGCCAATACCCATACAACCCATTTGCATTCACATATCTTGAGGTCAGACGTCAAGGGACCCCTTTGAAAATGGCCATGACAGTTTTTCCTCGCCAAAATTTAGTGTACGTTATTTAACCTTATTTGCAACAAGCTAGTATAACAAAGTTGGAACCAATGGATTCCTTAGTTTTTCTAGTTTCATATGATGCCAGTATCTTCACTACTAGCCTTAAAACTGAGCCCGCTACAACCTCCGAAAGATCAATTGCGTTAATGCATTAAAGAAATTAGTGGCGTTAAAACTAATTTGAATTACCACATTATTATCTCGTTAACTTTGACAGCCCTAAGGTTAATACCAGCACTTATACGCACTTCATTTGATTATTTAAATGTGAGAACTGACAGAAAACTGTTACAAAGACATTACATTTTATAATAAAGATTTGATAGGAGTTGTTAAGGTAGGATGATGAATGTGGAAATCAACATTTTGCCTCCACGGACTGGAATGTGCAGTCGCTCTGCTCTTTGAAGTAAAGCCTCCGGGTCCTGGCGTCGTGCTGTCCACTCTACCTGCCCACAATGTTTATCCAGGAACTGGTCAGATGTTTAACCTCCTGAAGGAGTCTTCACATCAGAAGCACAGGAGTTCACACAGAAATAGAACGGGGTCGGCATGGTTTCTGGCATTTCAGATGTGTGCTGAATTCCTTTTATTTGTTTTATCAGGCCAGTGCTGTTAAGTCTCCCAAAAATGTCTCTTGTGAGGATGCATGGTATTTTTAGAGGCCAGGGCAGAATATTATCGAAAGTGACAGTTAAATTCCCCCGAATGCAGTTCATTTGCTGCTTTTTGACGCTTGAACTGATTTCACCCGTATTGAAGTCGTCATTTAAAACCACTTAAAATGACCCTCTTAAACTTCAATGTCATATTTTTACTTTTTAAAAGATAGCCAACATGGCATTGACTTCATAGGGCTGGTCCAGCGTTGAGCAAAGTGACTCATCGCAGCCTATCTTTACCCAAGTGTCTCTGTCGGGTCCATCTGTCCGTCCAGCGTTGGGGTTTTGCTTGTTCTTCCAGCGCTTGGCAAGAAACTATGATATCTTTCTGGGAAAAAAAAAACAGAGTTTGTTTGAAAAAAAAACATATTTTTAACTCTGTATGCACTCTCTAATTTGGGTGTGTGTGGCGGGAATTTAGGGCTGACCACAATTTGGCCGTGGAGGCCCTGTATCAAGGGCGGCTGAGCTCTCTCTCCCCTCTGGCTTGAAGGTCCATAAACTCTATCTGAACTCTGGGATAGAGCTGTGTTTAAAGTAGAGGAACTAGTGCAATAGGTGTGTGTATGCGTGTGTCTGTCTAAATGCAGCCGTGTCTGGGTGTGTGCATGCACTATTTAAGTTTCCGCAGTACGTGGCTCTTAATTGTACGTGCGTGACTCCAAAGCCAAATGAGTCAAGGTATAACACCAACGAGGTATTGAAGGTAAGCATGTTTTCACTGGTGTTGACGGACTCCTATTGGTTTCAAAAGGTGACCCCCGTGTGTTTTCTTTCTTTCTCCCTGTGACTTTCCCATTTTCTCTCCTCTTTTTTATAAACACATTTAATTCTCCCCGTCCTCCATAGACTTCCAGGCCTGCTTGACTGCTACCGATAATCCTTACCCTGTGTGTTTTCAACCTCGCTCGCCCTTTTGCAAAGTAATCTAAACTGATATCTCTTGTTTCTTTCTCTCATCGTTTCTCCTTTTTAGGAGTTGATCCCACTCATCTTATGTACCGCCTGCCTTCACCCAGAGCCTAAAGAGAGAGACCAGCTCCTCCACATCCTCTTTAACCTCATCAAGAGACCAGATGATGAGCAGAGGTATGTCGATCAAACTGGTTGGATACCATTGCTTAACCCCAAGATATGGAGACAAATATGACTTTATGCAGCAGTGTATGTTCTCATATGTTTCTGTGTGTTTCCAAAGACAAATGATCTTGACGGGGTGTGTTGCGTTTGCGAGGCACGTGGGTCCCACGCGTGTCGAGGCTGAACTACTTCCTCAGTGCTGGGAACAGGTACAGTACACACACACACACACACACATGCAGGTGGCCTTTTGTTATTGAATGTGCTGTCACCGGTTTTCTGCAACGGTAATACATAGAGGGTTGCACCTACATACTTGCTCAACCTTTTTAGTTCACTTTTTTTATGAGTCATTTCTGTGACACCTAATTTCCACTTTATGCTGGATGTTTCTCTGTTCTATTTCAGTACAAAAACAAGAGCATTAATATTAACCGCAACTATTTTTGTTGTTTCCACTTTGACATAAAAGGAAATGACTTTGCGTTTTGCAAGAAATGCTCAAAGCTCGAATGCAAAAACATATTTGTGCGATATATTAGAAGCAAATCTTAGTTGTGTCTTGTATTTAAGTGAGCGCTCAATGTTGTTGTGATTGCATATTCTTACTCAGAAAAATCACTATCATTATTTCCATGATGTCCCTGACATATTTACGATAGCAGTCTTGTTTTCATTGCCACCTGTGTCACCTCATTTTCAACACATTTACTGGAACAACAGCTGCCAGAAGGCTGAGAATCTGCCCAGAAAAGACCAATAGCGGTTTCCACAGGGTCAGCGTGTTGATGATACTCAAGTTGTTTCCATTCCACGGTGGCTGCCCTCCAGTCTACCTCTCTCCTCCTTTCAACTTCTGTTTCTGTAATTCTTTTAAAACTGTTTTCCTCTAAATCTCTCTCTCTCTCTTCCTCTGCAGATTAACCACAAATATCCAGAGAGGAGATTGTTAGTGGCAGAGTCCTGTGGAGCCTTAGCACCATACCTGCCTGTAAGAAAATTAAAAAGAGGATTTTACATGACTATAGATGATTAAAATATAAATGAATCCTCTGTCCCTGACTGACTTGCTTTATGTGTCTGCAGAAGGAGATCCGTAGCTCCTTGGTGTTGTCCATGTTGCAGCAGATGCTCGCTGAAGATAAGGCTGACATGGTCAGAGAGGCTGTGGTCAAGAGTCTGGGTATCATCATGGGTTACATAGATGATGCTGACAAGTACTCCCAGGTTTGTGTGTTATGAGAGGAAAGCGTACAGAACTTAACATAAAAAGTGTTCTACTTTCTTTTTTTTCTCATAAAACAGTGTTTTAGGGAAATCTTCATGCTCATCAATGTGTGTGTGTGTCGTCCAGGGTTTTGAGCTGATGCTGCTGTCACTTGGGGACCCGTCAGAGCGGGTGGTCAGTGCAGTCCACCAGGTCTTCATTCCTGCCTTCGCTGCCTGGACCACAGAGCTGGGCAGCCTGCAAACTGCACTCATTCCTTCTCTGCTGGCACGTATAGAGAAACTACTTATGGTAAGCTGAGCCTAAAACCTGAGAGCCTTTCTCACACCATCCTGATCGTAAAAATCGAGTTTGTTGAGCCAAAGATGTCCAAATGAAGTATACAACACAGTATGTTCAAGACGCGTAATGTGCACATTACAATACAGGTATGTGCATTTTGAATATGTCTACCCTATAAAGAACTAGATGGACACACCATATGAATAACCTCTTGTCCGCCTTGATCCTTCTCATTACTGCATATGAGCAAAATCTACAAAAGCATTTAAGTTGTGTTGATGGCTACAGATCTCGAGACCACACAAAATCAATAAATTGCACTTCCTCACTTTTGCTGTCTTTGTTTCTCTTTTCCCTTCTACGTCTCTCCCTCTCTTTCTGTAGCAAGGAGAACACGGTCTGGATGAACACAAGCTACACGTGTTCCTGTCGGCCCTGCAGTCGCTCATCCCTCCTCTGTTTGCTGTGGTGCTGCAGAACGCACCGTTCACCAGCAGAGCCATACTCAACGGAGACATACCTGCAATAGAGGGTAGGACATAGAAGTAACAAGCAGAAGGAGTAATTCTTAATGCAGTACAATTTCCTGAGTTTCTATTCCTGTTCCTGTGTCTTTGGTCCCTGCAGTGACCCGGTTCCCCAGGCCAGCCTCTCCCCTCCAGGACGTGGCGACCATCATCGGCAGCAGAGAGATGCTGAGTGCTCTGCTGCTGCTCTACGACTACCAGCTGGAGCACGAAGGAACCACTGGCTGGGACAGCCTCCTATGGGTGGTTAACCAACTGTGAGAAACGCACACATACACCCACACACACACATGTAAAGTCAGCTTTGTAAATGGTGTCACAAAAGCATACACAAACAGTCACACGCACTGATTTTTCCATCCGTCTGCTCCGTCTTCAGCCTTCCGCAGCTCATAGAGATCGTCGGTCGCATCAATGTGACGTCGTCGACCTGCGTACACGAGTTCTCTCGCTTCTTCTGGAGGCTCTGTCGCACCTTCGGCAAGATTTTCACCAACACTAAGGTACAACCGTGTGTGCTGCCACAACACTTTGGTTTTAACAACTGTTTTTTTGGGGGTTACTGAATACCTTAATCCATTTGCTACTGCACTATATATTTATTTCAGACATTTTGAGTGTGTAAATTCTAAGTTTGAGATGTATGTGCACTATTTTGTGCCTTGCAAAAAATTAAGTGTCCTAGCATTCAAACAAGTTTTTGCGAAAAATCTCACTAAGCAATACTTCACTCTTGCTACTGATGTGTACAGTGCACTTATGCAACATCAGACCTGTCAGTGATGATGCAAAATGCTCTTTATTTGTAGTTTTTTTTTAAATATTTGTTGTTGTGTGAACTGTACCACTGTAAAATAGTACTTTACAATAAATGTCAATGCTATTTATAAATGTAATGATGACATTTTGTTTATCCTCATGCCCTTTTTCCAGGTTAAACCACAGTTCCAAGAGATCCTCCGACTATCTGAGGAGAATGTCGGTGAGTGCAGATTAAACCTACACATAAACACAGATGTGCATTTGTTGTAAGATTTTCTCAGCCCTCTCAAGAGAATGCTGGTAGGTGGAGTTCAGGCGCCGACACTGTTGATGTAAACAAGCTATTTGGAGTCCGGTATGGGTGTTCCCCTCTTCTTCTTTTTTTTTTTTTTATTCCGGACATGTTTCTGTAGTTATAAGAGGTGCTTGGTCTCAGTTGGCTGCCAAGTGATTTAGCTTTTGGTATTGTGGCCATTTATGAAATGTGTTTTTGCACTGGGTCCCAGTCTGTGTTTAGGTCATTGTGACCTTACATGGCAATTGTCCTTTTCGATAGATTTTTGTAGAAACCACAGCGATGTAATGCAACGCTGTAAACACATTGTGACACACAGTCAGTGTTGGCAAATGCCTTAGCACGATATAATAGACTGCACCTCATCAGTCCTGTCATATTTAAATGTACGGACATATTTTTGTAATTTCCCTGATTAACTGGGCAAAAACGGATGATGGTTACTCACACGATATGTCCAGCACAGCTGTAATAGTGTTTAATAGCAGACAAATAGAGTGTCAAATCTTGTCCCACAGTTGTGCATACAGTGTTCTATTTTGTTCTTGTTTTTATTCCTCTGTCAGATACGTCAGCGGGGAACGATATTCTCACCAAAGCTACAGTTCCTATCTACGCCACTGGAGTGCTGACTTGTTATAACCAGGTAAATTAATAGCAGACCACAGCCAAATAGTAGCTGACTGGAAAACACCATGAAGAGAGCTCTTTAAGCTGATTTATTGTAAGAGTTATACCTAGATACCAAGATAAATCAGTGTACAGTCAATAAGTCAGTGTTTTCCTCTGTATAGTTAGTTGACTAGTTTATTTATTTATTTATTTACTCTTTATTTGTTGAATTGTTATCCCTTACAGTAGTTCTCAAAAAAGTATCAAAGTTCCGAACAGCTTTATAATAAAAAAATAATAATAATATGTAATATGTATGTAATAATGTATATAGTTCATGTATGTATGTATGTACGTACATGTGTAGTTGACTTTTTGAACCCTATACTTTCATGTTTGTTAATGTATAGAATGTGAACCGCATTGCATTTTGGGTTATCGTCCTTTGTCAAGAGGGAAATCCACCCCCAAAACACAGTAAACATGTTTTTGTTTTGACTTTTAGGTTCACAAAATTATATAGCACTTACAAGACACTGTGGACAGAACATGCTGTATTTGATTTACCTTTCAATACAACACAAGAACAACAAAACATGTTCAGAGTAGCACATTCAACTATATGTTAAAAGTGGCAAAGATGTCTGATGTCCCAAAATGCTCTGACTGATCTGTAGGAATTTGCACACATGTGTTCATATTAAAAATGCAGATGTTAATGTTTTTGTTGCCTACATGATGTAACTGATAAACATTTATATAATTTCTGTACAGGACGAGGATCGCAAGTTGTTGGTGGGTTTCCTGGAGGATGTTATGACAACCTTGTCTCTGTCCCATGCACCTCTCGACAGCCTGAAGGCCTCCTTTGTAGAGCTAGGGTGAGACACACACACACACACACATATACATTCCCACACTACCAACAGTGGACTATCGTTCTACACTAACCAAGTGGGGACCATCGTTTCTGGTCATTTAGAAAAAGCAAAAATGAAATAGAACATTTTTATTTTAAGGTCATTTTTAATAATATCATATTTTTGTTTTTGTTTTGTTTATTTGACAATTCATTTTAAAAAAGACACTTACACGGTTACAACACCAATGTACATGCACAGTTAAAAGAACATCAAGGATAACACAAAAAAGTCACAGGACTTATTTCCACTGTGGTCCTTGTTGTTGTTCAATGTGTTAGAGTTGCGTGCATGTGCATGTGCATGTGCATACCTGCTCACGGAGATAGTGGAGTACGGCTTGAGAGGCATATAAAATCATGAAAAAACATTAATATACAGAAAATATTCACATATTCAGGCATTAACAGGCATTATTCTTATGACCACAAATATCCGTACAACAACTGTCATCATCTTTGAGAAAAACAGATGCTGACCCACATAAAAGCTGATTAATTCTAGTAGCTGATATGTTAACTATGACAGCAAGGCATGTATCAAAAAGAAAATTAATTTAATATAAACTATTACAGATGATTTCAAAGAGTGCTGGTTAAAACTGTAACATGCTTGAGTACTGTTACCGCTCGGAAAATCTTAATGTAATATAATATGGTATATATAATATGTCGAAAAAAACGAACAAACACTTAAGCAGTTTGTTTTTTTTTAGTAGTGAGTGATAGATAGATTCAAGCTTCACACATTAACAACGTCCACGATGGTCCAGGTAATTAAAATTACGTCTCAACACCAGATTGTATAAGTTGCATTTTTATTTATTTTGCTCGTGTCCTTTTTCTTTTCGTAACACTAAAATAAATATGATTTGCATTGACACACACTTTCTTCTTTATAGTCTTAATTGATTTGCGGTGCTGCTGTTATTATATAATATGTGGAAAGTTCACAGTTTGAAAGCCAGTTTGTTGGTTGACAGCTGCCACAATATTACCCAGTATCTTATCTTATGCTCTCTCTTTTCAGCGCCAACCCAGTGTACCATGAATTGCTGCTCACTGTTCTGTGGTACGGGGTCGTCCATACCTCCGCACTGGTCCGGTGTACTGCAGCGCGGATGTTTGAGGTAGAAAACACGCACACTAATGAACTAATCACAGATACAATTTTTCTTTTTTTACATTTTTAGCAAGACATAAGAATAAATGCCTGCTCTACTACAAAGCTCATACCAGTAGAATATAACATGGCTGCACAATTATTAATAAAATGGTAATTCAGATAGATTTGTTGCATTTTATAATTATCTGTAATTATCCTGTTAAACCACCTTAACTTTATATTAGACAATACATTCTTAACATTTTTTTTTTTTTAGCTAAAATTGCAGTTGCATACACAACTGTGCAGTCCTACATTCTAGATACTATATTCCTGTTCACCTATTTGCTGTACATGTGCTAGCTCCGCTTGCTATTGCTGCTGTTTAACACACGCATTTATATTTAGCTACTCTGTCTTATAAGTGTGAGTACTGTAGCGTTATAAGGCGCCCCTGGTTCCGGCTGTGTGACTAGACCCTCCTAGAGTTAACATCACACCTCTCGCTGTGCACTGGTCTCAGGACAGACTACATAAATATCTGCTGCATGTCAGAGAAAGGCTGAAGTCAGCACCCCGAAAGTCAAAAGAGTTCAAGGCCTGTTCTATTTCAGTGTTGTTGGAAAAATATAATTTAATCAGAAATGTTTTCTCGTGAACATTTTTTTTTTTTTTTTTTTACTTTTTAAGTATTTCAGGTTTTGTTGAAATGTATAATTCTACCACTATTTTTCAAGGGAGACGACTCCCTGTTTTTGTCCTTGTCAGGTTCCCAAGGCAAAAGCCCTGGCCTAAACAACCATAACAATTCACAACTGCCTCGTCTTTTGAGATCAGTGCACACTTTAGGTCAAATATTGGACCGAGGATCTAGATATAGCAGTAGAACCGGGCCTATGTTGAGCTAAACTTGGGGGAGGAGGAGCGGTAGGCTGTATTCATGTCCCCCCCGCCCCCTGTTTTGTGAAGTACTTGCCCTTTCCCAACACACCCCACTGTCACCATTCCATAGTGACTATAGCTGTCCACCATTGCCGAAACTGTGGGTTGAAATGTGGTCCTCTGCCACAGATCCCAGATCAGATCTAGAACTATTTTATCAATTTAAAGTGAATAAAAATAACAATCTGACCTGGAGTCTGTGGAAAGAGCCCACAGCTTTACGCTCACCATACTGTAAAAGTATTTGTGCAGTTTAGCTATGTTGGCTTCGCCATTCCTTCTGCATACATGCGTGTGCACGTGTGTGTGTGTGTGTGTTTGTGTGCGTGATTGTGATTGTGTGCGTGTACACACATGCTTGATACATGCAGTGCCGTTCCGTGCCTTGCAGCTATGGTTCTTGTCATTGTATATCACTTTTCTTCCTATCTTTTTTGTGTTTGTTTTTTTTCTTTTTTTCCCTCCCCCTTTTCTGTTTTTGCTTTTTTTTGTTTTTTTTTGTTTTTTTTTTGTTTCTCTCTATCTATTGGCGGTGTTGCTCGCTCTTGTCCCAATGCCCCGCCCCACCTCTGTGACATCACGGCTGGCTCTGTCCAATCCGATCAGCTGCTGGTGAAGGGGGTGAATGAGACGCTGGTAGCTCAGAGAGTGGTGCCGGCTCTCATCACACTGTCCTCCGACCCTGAAATGTAAGTGGAACAACAACAACGATAAACCGCGCCGCGTCTCTCTCTCCCCCCTTCTCTTTGCCGCCTGAGAACCATCACTTGAAACAAGTCTGTACCAGCCAGGAGCAATTTCTCAAGACACTAACTTCATATTTAAATACTAATTCATTTGATTTCATATCAAATTCACAATTTCAGATTCTCAACGTTTTCCTTAATTCTCCTTTTTGGATGGTTTTGTGTGGAGTTGCTCCTGTGTAGGTCGAGGCTGGGCCATGGGGTGGTTCATCAGCATAACCACTGTTAACACTAACACGCATGTGCGCATCATCAATCTGCAACACTAACCCAGCTCTCGTCACCTCATCAGTCTGCAACACTTTACCAGTCCAGATTTGTGCGTGCACATTGCCTGCATGCGGCAATAGCACAGTCCCAGCATGCTCATCTGTAACCCTTTCCCTCTTCCTCCCCACCCTAACTCCGTTTAAGCAGGGGCCCCTCCTCCTGGCCGGTGGTTTGGTTATCTTCACCCGTCTTTCTCGGTTTTATCCTGTCACTCTATTTTCCTCTCTTTCTCTCTCATATCATCCCCTTCTATCTTCTATCTTTACCTCCCTCCTCCTCCTCCTCCTCCTCCTCCTCTCTCTGTCTCTCCCTCTCTCTCATCCTGCTGTGTGGTGGGTTTGCAGTTGGTTCTCCGAGGCATGAGTGAAGCATTAGTAGATCGCCGTGCGGCTCCGGCCCTTATAACTCTGTGCAGTGGGCCTGAATTGTGAGTCAATCGACACAAGAAAAAAAACCTCTCTGTAAACATTGTCATTTTGTGGGCTGCATCCTTACAGTGTGAATCAGTGTCCTCCAAGAAATTTGTCTCGCTGAGCTTGAAAAAAAAACAAAAAAAGTCCTTGTGATCCGCCAGTACATCTGAAGTACATCAGTGGCAGCTTCTTTTAACCCCCGAAAAACATTCAGTGGAAGAAAAAATTAGAGCAATTTGAAGTAATTTGCCTCTCAGTGATTGGTGAAATTGGATGAATACTTGTGAAATCTCCCCCTAGTTCAATCTTGTGGCACACATTTGTCCTTTTCATCGCAGTATAAACATGCCATGCTTTGACAGTTATTCAAAGATCCGCTCTCCTACAAGGAAAAGAACATTTTGTACACCCAGCTTTCATGTTTGTGATTAGACCAAATTAGTGGTGACACTGTTGGAATGCAGCCCTTCTCATCTCATCATTCTCTGTATTGAAATTCACACGCTAACGGGTACACACTTGACCCAACTTGTAGAACATATATTTATTTCTATATCTGTGTCAACGATCAGCAGACTATAGAGTCCAAGATGGCTCAAGTGTATCTTTTGGTCTTTCCTGCTCCTACTGACAGTGGAATGATTATCTAACATCACCCTAACAGCACCCCATTAATCTTGCTTATGGCAGTCCATTATAAATCATTGAGTATTGTCAGATGTTTTTATAATGCATTATTTTGTTTTTGTATTTTTTTTACCTTTGGGATTGTTATCTTTTAGCTCAAGAAATGATGTGATAAGTGTATACCTTATAGATCTAATCTGTATGATAATATCTTTGATGAGTCAACCAACTGATGGACCAGATTTTAAGAAATTAACTGATCTTTATAGATAAATGGTTATCAGATTATCATCGTTGCAACTGCCCAGTCAGATATAAACTTACTAGATCAACAAAGCTGGTAGCTGTTAAACTGGAAGTCCACTCTGGGAGCAACCACCTCTGTCTTCACTGTGGTTACGAGCATGTCATTACCATGTAATCACCATATTTAGATAGAACCTAGAACATGTGTTAACCAAAGTAGTGCTAACTCTTTGTGGTTTTAGAATAAATGCTTACTTGGAACTTGATGTGCCATTGTAATAACAAATATGCAAAAACAATAGACGATTCCAGTAAATTTGACTCAGTTCATCGTAGCATTATTTGAGGAAACCTGATTTATGCTTCCCAGCCGACTAATGTTATGACCTGAAGCCATCTAAAATGTGGTTAATGTGGTTAAAACCCAACAATCTCATGATTCGTGCTTTTTATTGTTTCCTTAAGAAAAATGATTGCAACAAAACCTAAACCCTAACAAATACAGTAATAGTAACAGATAGTAACTGTAAATCAAAAAACTAAGTATTCAAGAACAAGGGAGGAGAAAAATGGCAATGATTATAAATAACAATAATAAAAAATAAAATATATAAAACATATATAATTACACATTTTAAATAAAAGCATAAATTATAACAATAATAACTATATAGACATTTAAAAAATAATTAATCAAATAAATTCAGACACCTACTTATAAAATAAAAAGGTGATATGAGTACAATTTAAATAAAATACAAAAACAAAATGGATCAAATAAAAAGGTTGCAACAAAACTATTCAGGACACAATATCGTGACTTACTTCTAACAGATACCACCTGTCAAAACCACAGGACTATGACTACACGTTATCGACTCCAAGATATGTCAGGCTAGAGTGCTCTGTGTTATGATTCAAACATTTCCAAATAAATCTGCAAACTGTTTGCAGATAACATTTGACTAATTCTGATTCCTGCTTAAAGACACTCTTATTGGGAAATTGGAGAATACCTGAAATAGTGATGCAGTGACTATGAATGGTCAAACCGTTGTCTTGCTCTCCTGCTGCTTTTAGCTCAGTGAGGATATCTACTATCCCTGCCTTTGGTACCATCATGGAGACCGTCACACAGAAAGAGGTAGGAAAACTAGCTGTGCACATTTAATTAAATAAATCATTTAACAAATCATTATAAAACATGTACTTTCTGTGTGTGCGTGTGTGCGTGTGTGTGTGTGTGTGTGTAGCTGCTGGAGCGTGTAAAAATGCAGCTGGCATCGTTCTTGGAAGACCCTCAGTACCAAGATCAGCACTCTTTGCACATGGAGATCATCAGGACGTTTGGAAGGGTTGGACCCAATGCAGAGCCACGCTTTAGAGACGAGTGTATGTAAACGACACATAAATACATTTAAAAGACAATTCTAATGTCTAATGTCTATTTGCTTCTTTTGTGCACTAACTTTTTGTGTTTTTGTTTTTTAAATTTTTCTAGTTGTGTTGCCACATCTTCACAAACTGGCACTGGCAAACAACAGCCAAACGGTGGAGAACAAGAGAATCGACATCGCTACCCAGCTGTTTGAGGCCTACAGCGCCCTCTCCTGCTGCTGTATCCTTCCATAGGTTATACCTGATGGTCTGTGAAAGCTGGGCCATATACTTGGATTTACCTTCTTTTGGGAGGACTTTTATTTATAGTCCTAATATTAGCTATTAGGAATGTCACGGTACCAGAAATCTAGTAGTCGATACCAGTGAATTTCCACGATTTTCGATACCAAATTCGATACCATGGTCAAAAAAACCCCAACAACAACAATAAATCCCCTGTAATTCAACACATACTCTTTTATTAAAAACACTTGAACATTACAAAAAAACAGAGGCATGTAGCGTTTAAGTAATAAATAAAAAGATTTGACCCATTTTGTTAATTTTGGCGTATCAGCGGCATGTTATCGATGGATAGTCAGACGACGGACACTACATACTGACCGTGAACGCATCTGGTCCGTCAGCTCAGAGTAGCAGGAGCAGGAGGCAGAGGATTTATTGTTGAAACGAAAAGCAAACACACCTATTTGGCAATTTAATCCCAATGCTATAAGGGAACGATAACATTAATGAAGTAATCGCCGCGAGACAGATGGAGCCGTCACAGCCGGTGTGCACGGAGCAGCGGCGCCAGGTAGAACCCCGCAGCAAAAGCCTTACCGGAGAGGCCAGACACACCCCCACCCGACGGCACAGATCAGAGTCAGCACTCTGCACATGTTGACCGTCATCTTTCTTGTAAAATGTCCGGTGTAATCGGTAACACCAGTGTTGTCACAAGTTTATTAACCGGTGGAAAATTGTCCTCACTGTCACATCCCTACCAACGACCATTACAGGCATCACACGGTACCTTCGGTACTGTAGAAAAAGAGTACCGTCACTTTTTTTAATTTTGTCATCGACTTGGTACCGAAGTATCGGTTCTCGTGACATCCCTATTAGCTATACAACACATAGATTGCCTTGTGAAGCTTAGGGGGAAAAATGTACAGCACAGTCCACGTTTTCCAAGAGGTCAACTCACTACTTTTTGAACTACTGCACTATATGTATTACCAAATGGATTTACTAGAAGTCTGTGTCAAGGTTGGCCCGGGTCCAGGGTTAGCTGTCGTAACAGTGAGTCAGTGGGAAGGCCGTTAGAATAACCGGTACACGCTAGCTGCGCTGGTTAGCTCCTGGATGTGCCTGTGTAACTGTGTGGTGCGTAGCAGCGTGGCCCCTGTTGCATGAGTGTGTGTGGTTCAGTGTGTGTGTTGGCAGAGTGTGCCTGTCATTTGGCAGGAGGAGAAAGGGAAAATAAGCTGCCTCCATTTTGGGGCTAGAGGTAATTACAGGGTTGGTTAAGCAAAGGAAAGGATGAGAGAGCGAGAAAGAGCGTGAGACGAGGGAAGGACTGCGCATCGACTCCAATTGTTGGTAACAGTTCCCAGGAAAGGACCCACGTTTACATTACCTCTGCTCTGTCTCTGTCACCCTTCTCTTCTGTGATTGTTTCTCCCCTTACTATTTCTCCTTTCTCACACTCACACACTTTTTTTCCTCCTTCTACTCTACTATACTGTCAACCCCACCCCACACACACACACACACACACATAGAGTACAGCTGGTCTGAGGTTCATTCCTGTGGATCTTTGTCAGGCTGTGATTTCACAGTGCAGTAGTGTCCAGGAGGTATAGCCCTAACCTCAGAGGCTTTACCTCCCACTGCACTTCGTTCTCATGTAATCAGTGTGACAGGCTCTGAAATTGTACATTCCCATCTTCTAAAAATATAGATTTGTTCACTCTGTGTCCCGTATAGCTCCACTATGGCTCTGACAGGTGGCAGAACTCATACAGTCCTGGACAAAGTAGCTTTGTGCTGAAACCTACTTTGCAATAAGAATCTGTACAATCAAAAGAAAACATTTTAAAAAAGAAAAAAAATGTGCTTTTATTCACGAACTGATTTTTTTAAGAACATTTTGAATTATCCTGAAGTAAACTCCACCCATCTGGTAATGCCTGGAAGCACTATCCAAACGGTATTTGTAACCGCTTGGCGTGAAAACACTAACTTTTTAATTTCTATGTCTATACATGTAGTGAGAAAAACAAGAATATCTGAATAGAACTGGTTGGTTTTGTTGTCTTTTTTCCATTCATTTCATTCCAAGATTATTCCATTTGAAAGTGAACACCCACATTTGGCTTTCTGAAACCTGCACGGGAGCCAAGATAGTGAAAAGTTAGCACTGTGATTCCTACCGTATGAATAGTAATACACTCATTCTTGGTGCTGCAAGGTGCTTTTTGGATCAACTGGCATTTTTAAACTGTACTAGTTTCCCATTCCAGTCCTTAACTTGCTGTGCAGTCATTTCCGAAGAGGTGATGGTCAACCACTTCCTGCCTGGCCTCAGGTGTCTCCGCGCCGACATGGAGCAGCTCTCTCCTGAGCACGAGGTCAGGAGACGCTGATTCTAACACTCAATGCACACACGTATTCAGTATTTCATCCAGACGGTCTCCTTCTTCCTATCTCTCTTTTTTTCTCACACAATATTTGACAGACAGTCTGACTCTTCACCTATTTCCCAGACACACTCATACACTCACACCTCTGCCATTTTTATTTGCGTCTCAGAAATCTCACGTGGACCATTTCATGTGAGCATTTTCCCAAGGTGACTAATGATCAGCTGATTTCTTTTCCTCTCCATACAACATCCGCTCTGTCTGTGAAGTCTGCATACCAGATTCTGAGACAGGGAGTATTTTCCAAACTGGAACTCTCACGCAATTAAATGAGAGAAGTACATTTTATTTTGTCATGCTGGGACATTTAGGGACAATTAGACCACGCACCAACTGTATTGTACCACTCCGGTAGCTAAAAAAGCTGTTTACAAGTATTGTATAGATGCCATTGTAATTCAAAGATCTTTTTTTGCAAAGGTAACATGTCAGCTCAATCTGTCTCTTGTCATATCCCCCACAGGTTATTCTGAGTTCTATGATCAAGGAGTGTGAAATCAAGGTGGAAAACAGAGGAATGGCAGACGCACAAGGGTGAGGACAAACAAACAGCCCCCGTCCACACCATCAGTTTTGCGAAATATTGGGGTTTTTTATTGCCTGAGAGGCAACAAGTGATAGCTTTAAAGTGGTAGTTGAGAAGAATTTAGAGGGGGAAGATGTAGTCTTACTGTGAGGAGGAGGAGGAGGAGAGGGGTCACTTAACAGTGTTGGGAGTGGGCCTGCATTGTGGGTTTATTCCCCAGGGGGAGAGAAGAGCATTTAAAAGTGTTGGAACCACACTCATTATGTGGGTATCTTCACAGAGGGGGAGAGAGAGAGCATAAAAATGAGAGGACTTGTTTTGCTAAAGCTAAGAGAGCTGGGACACCGGCCAAACTGTGGGTGTCTTTTTTAAAAAGATGTTTTCCCCCCATCTTGTTAACATGTGTTCGGGGCTCATTAAAAGGAGCACTGTGCATATAAGTGCGTATATGTCTGCTCCTCTCTGCGCACATATGCTCAGCTTTGGGTGTGTTCCCCCCCCAGAAAACCCTCAGTTAAATTGTGAGGTTAAAATCTCTGTTTGTGCCGAGACATTTTTTGTTCCCCCTTTCATTTTGGTCTGTCAAGTCTTTCTTCGACATCTCACACTATAATTGATCATTGGGATCCGCAGCATGTGTGTTTTGACCTCGTAGAATGTTCTCTTTTCCCCCCATTTTACTCCCTGGTATGAAATAAATTTGGAAATCGGGATATTTTTGTGGCTATCGCAGCTTAGCGAGCATTCTGTTTTGACTTTTTGAAGTGGCATTAGACATTAGAGCTGCAGCAATTAATCAGTTTTGAGTCATTTTTTTTTTAAAGAATTTTCTGATTCCAGCTTCTTAAATGTGAATACTTTCTGGTTTCTTTACTCCTCTATGACGGTAAACTGAATATCTTTGAGTTGTGGACAAAACAAGACATTTGAGGACGTCGTCTTGGGCTTTGGGAAACAACTGATTGACCGTTTCGATCGATTAATCGAAAAAAAATATCGACAGATTATTGGACAATGAAAATAATTATTAGTTGCAGTCCTAAACACATTAACATTGGTGTAATAATACTCCAGTGTATTACATTTCACATGCTTATTTGCATTTCTTCAGAAAGCCAAAATGCCAAAATTGGATTTTCTATACATACATTATATAGAACAAGTAAAGTGATAACAGTAAACTAACTTTTCGCAGGAACGTTGAGGCTTTAATGCCACAAGACACGAGCCATTTTTAATAACAAATAGTGAAGTTGTACTCATAAAGAAGCCATGTGAAGGTGTTCACCAGTCAACAGAGTGTGAACTCCAAATTCATTGACTTTGGCTCGGTGTTAAGTGATGTTTGTCCTTCTGTTGAGCAATGCAGCAGCTTGGCAGAGTGTCGTATCAGTCATAATCTCAGCTAACTCAAAAGAGGAACTGATGGAGCCGTTTGACTGTAAAAACCAGGAGGGGCCGTATTGGCAAACAGCATTTCCCCTCTAAAGAAGTAGAGTAAAGGTCTTTCAGTATATGTTGTTGCTTCATCATGGCCAAATTCAACCTGTACTCCGTTTTTCTTCCCCCCGTAGCTCCATGTCCATCGCCTCCAGTTTGGTGGGCGAGGACGCCAAGACCAAGTTCCTGAGCAAGATGGGTCAGCTGACCACCTCCGGCGCCATGTTGGCCAACGTCTTCCAGAGAAAGAAGTGATCGCGACACTGACTAATCGACTGCTGCGACTAACTGACGATCCCCCGCTGTTTTTTGGGAGCATTTCATTCTACTGGGAAAAAGCATTGGTTCGGCTTAAAGTAGAACAAAAACCATGTGTATTGTTTATTCAATTTCAAGAAGTGAAAGGTTTGCTGAAAGTTGATTTTAAAATCTCCAGTGCAGCGGGGACTCTTTTTTGCAGTGACAGCTAAGGTTTTTCTCCTCTGCTCATTTTCCTCTCCTTAAATCACGACGAAAGCATCGTCCAGGACTTTTTGCGTTCGTGAATCAGTGTTGTCAACATTGTCATTTCAGAAAGGGGGGGAGAGAGAGGGAGGAAGACACTGAGCGGTATTGAGATGCACCCAGAGCGATAGTAAGGGACTTGTTTCTTGGACGTTTTCTGGACTCGAAAGTATCACAGAATTTAATTTGATTTTCATCAGAAGAGCGTCACTCGTCTCTCGGAAACAAAACTCTGAGCGCGGCCTGCTGGATTTCAATTTGAATTTTAAAACGCCATCTTGGAGCAAAGAGTTGTGCGATAGATGCATTAGCATTTGTTACAGGAATAATGTCTCTCGTAAGAACGCCTTGTACAGGGTATCTGTACGGCTCCGAAGTGTCACATACTTGAAGCTATAAAAAGAATTGTCTTGCCTTCATTTCTTCAAAGTCTGTCACTGTTTTGTTTTTTTTTTTGTTTGGACAGCTTCTGTTTTATAACTTATTTATGTCTTAATGAAAAAAATGAAACAACCTTATTCCAACTTCCAAAGAAATTTGCACTTCACTTTACTATTTTGTTCTTTATTATATATATATATAAATATATAAATATATTTGTTTTAATTCAGAGTCTTATACATAATGAACATCATCACTACTGTTTATGGATTTTGTTTATCCGTTTTTGGCAATGTGAAGTTGAAGAGAACACTGATCATGATTATTCCCTCTCTGTCCGTTGCATCTTGTCTCTGTGTTGCAGTGTGTCTCTGATAATTGTACTTTTTTTGTTTTCTAAAGTGGGTATTTGGTTCTATTTTTTTTGTTGGTGTTCTTTTTTCGATATGCTCTATACGAGAAAACGGTAAATAACTGTATCATACACTGAACTGAGGAGGATGGTACTCATTATGTATATTTGAAATCGGTGTCATGGTGTAATAAAAGATGGAGGTCAGTTGTGTACTTAAATATACGTCCGGAGGCCTCTTTGAATGTCGGCATGCTTTTTAGACTTCAGAGTGTCGACAGGTGTTGGAGGCTGTAAAACAAAGTCACTTCACAGACAAACACACACTCCTCTGTGTCCCTGCCCCTCACATGCAACCCTTTGATGTGATCCATTGTCTGCTTAGTACAACAAACCAAAGTCCATCTTAAGGGACATTCCCAACAACTTATTTCAAAGAAGCACAGACGTAAAAAGCTCAGATCTGCCGTCATCAGGCTGGCCTGTAGGCTGCAGCCTAAGGGACCCAATGTTTGCAAGGGCTCCAGATTATTTTTAATCATTTAAATGTACTTCAGAGAAAAAAAAAAATGTACCCCATAAGAAACATTAAAGAAATTAAACAGTAGATGTGGCCCTCATCTACCCAATCAGATGACCTTTTGAACCTGGCCCCATGATGAGACCAGGTTCAAAAGGTCAATTTGGTTTTCAAATAATACGTCACTACTGTACAGAATAGCGGTAAAATGAAAATATGATCACGGAGCACAAAAACGAAAAGCACAACAGCTGGAAGAACACCAAGATCTACTAAAGAAACACCCTAAATTGACTCGATATTTCTAGGTTTAGATTAAAGGCTGTCTCAATGTGTGTGTGTGCGTACGTGTGGGCCATGTAATATTCCTAGCACGCTTTTACACATGGCACTAAATTACTTTTTTTCTGGTAACGTTAAAGCATGATGAGTAAGTGTGGGGGGCGCCACAGTCTACCTCTCAATCCGTGCTATCTTCCCTTTTAGAAAAGGATGATTTACTATCAATAACGTGGTTAACTTTGGCCTAAATCATCAAAAGAAGACAACTGATTTCAGTCAAAAGACGTGTGCATCTCAGGAGGACCTCCGTAGGAATTCAACTGGGCAATTAAAGCAAGTAAAGTAACAGGAAATGTGGTTGCCGTTTCAATAACAGACCAGGTTTTGGACAGTTCTGATTGACCTGTAGCACAATCTAGTAGATTTGAAAATAGAAATGGGTCAGATAGGCCATTGTGGAGCAGAGCATTCATTTAGTGGTTGATTATTATACGCAGAGTGAACGAACACCTCTTGATAAAGAACAGGATTTGCATATTCAGGTTAATATTTAACCGTCATCACTGATAACGGTGCCAGGTGGACAAATAATTGATACAAGACACGGTGAAACCTAGACGGCATGGCAGCATTGTGTGTGTGTGTGTGTGTGTGGGCGTGCCTGTGTATCTCTATCTGTAGATATGTGTGCAGGGACAGATGCCTGATATGTGATTTGCATTCCTAGTGAATAGTTTTTTTCTTTGTGTGTCAAAACAACTTTCTGCTTGTCAAGACCCTTTGTTTGGCTTGGCAGCGTGGGTATGTGTCGCCCTGCAAATATCTGCACATCTGGGTGTGAACCTGTATTTTCAGTATGCGTATATTTCTGAAAAATTCTCTCCTGGCGATTTAGTGTCGAAATGGCGTCAGCAGGCAGCTCTTACTCACTTTGGCGACTTGGTGTGACTCACGGATCACATCTGTTTCCAAAGCAAGCAGAAGCAATACCGATCCAACCCTTAAACCCACCGGAACATGGTGGCTAAGCCTTAATGTTATTAAATCCGCTCTGCTGTGTGTGTATGTGAGGGCCACATGCATGTTTTTCAACCCTGTGTGCTTTTCATTGTGTTCAAGGCAGACCGTGCCGAACCCTTAGAAGCTTCCTCCAAAAATCGTGGTACCAAAAACAGGCTGCGGCTGCTTTCTTCTGCGGAACGAGTGTGTATGTGTGTCACTTTAATGGAAACCATTCAGCGGCCCATGGCGTGTGTTCATGAGCTGTGTGGAATAGGCATGAACTTTGACTTGTTGTAAGTGATGCTAGGCAACGCAAACCCACATACTTAACAGAGCTACACTGTGCTCCGACCCAGGTCATTTGAAGTGTGCTGCTTGTAAACCGGCATGGCGTCCAGCCTGCTGTGAATCTACATTTTTAAATACAAGCTACATTGCAACTTCTGCGTTTGAAGTGGAGCCTTAAACAGTGACTTGTATGTGTTTCCAGTTCATGTTTTGTTGTTAAGGGGGGCTGACTTTTCGGTGTGAGTGTTAGGGGTGCGTTCGGAGTCAAGCTGAGGTTTTCTGATTGCTATAAGAGTCAAATTTGGCTCTTAATTGCTACTGTGCAAGCTGCAGAGGCTCCACCACAGAACAGCTTCTCTCAGCATGTTTTTACGGGAAGAGAGGGGAGAGGGAGGACAGAGCCCATTACCTCCACTGGCTCAGCTTAAAACCCTCATTAGTGTTGCTCTTTCTCCACCCATTGAACTTCCTATGGGTTAAAACAGTTCTTTGTCTATCTACACACCTCAATTGAACATCAGTCATTGTTGATTTTTAGTCAGAATGTGTGCTTATTTTGATGAAAACATCTGGAATATCAGTGCTGCACATTAACATATCTGATTTATTATTTTAAAGGGGACTTATTGTGCTTTTTCCCTTTCCTTTAGTGTGTTATATAGTTTTTTTGGTGCATGTAAAATGTCTGCAAAGTTACAAAGTCCAGGCCAAAGGGAGTTACACTTCACATTAAAGCATGTCAACATGTTCTAGTAGAAACCTAAAATACAAGTATGCACCTGAAAATAAGCACAACAGGTCCTCTTTAAAATAGACACTCTTTTTTTCTTTTCTCTCTCCAGTTTCGTTTCTTCACATCTGTTGTTTTCCCTGCTCACCTCTCTTCTCTCGTGCCAATCGACCCTATTACATCCATTCGGGGCCTTCACATGCGATGTAATATTTGCATAACTGTCAACTTGAAGAGAACATATTATCCACTCTCTCAAACCTCCCTTCTCTTGACTTTGCCAAGGTGGGCTGGGTCTAATCAGCCATGCAAATTCAGTGCATGTTCCTCACTTTGCGCCCCGGAGGCAGAGAACAGCTGTTTTCCAGAGGCACTGCATGATACTTTTTTAAATAAATGGATTTTACAGACTGTAGAAAAAAGGGTCATGGTTTATTCCTGGACCCACGCTCCAGGAACTATGCTGGGATCAGCCCACACGATTCTACGGTATAATGGCAAAATGTAGGAAGTGAGATCTATGAAAGTGACCACATGCTTTGCCTTCAGCGTGTGGGGTCATCTGTGGGAAGTTCTGAGGTCATAACCGAACTTGTTTGGCCGATCACATGAGAAGTGCCACTTGACAAACTCTTTCAAAATAAGAGTGTGGGAGTGCAGCCAAACATTAAAGTTGAATCAAAGAAAAACATGTAGTGACAGTATTTCTAACTCCAGTGTATAAAGGATCATATTACCATGATAATCTTACATCACTGACAACAATCAGGAACACTAGTCTGTCACATACACATTCATTCATTCAGAGAGAGAGAGATATCAGTGCTTAGAGCCAGGAAAGAGGGCTGAACTTTTTTTTTTTTCATACAGTATAACGTGGGAGGAGTTCCCTCCCTACCTCCCTCAGTCAAGTCAGTCAGTTTTTACAAGCTGTTGCATGCAGCTTACTCCACAACGCGTGGGTGAAAGCAGAAGGAAGATGAGAAGAGAGGAACGGCTGGGAACTGCAGCAGCCTAACCGGGAATGAAGGCGCAAGAATGCCCTTGGAGACGGTGTGGAGGACCCACCACTTTTATGCACAAGAGAAGAAGTGATTTACTGTGAGGTGGATCTGAAGAAGAAGAAGAATTGGATCTTGGTGTTAGGAAAAGAACAAAAAGTTTTCCCCTCAGAAGTTGTCTTCATAAAAGCAGCAGAGATGAGGTTTAACTTGTCTTCAAGTTGGATAGTCCGAGGCTGGATAACATGCGTCCTCGTCACCTTTTACGCACAGGTAAAAAAATACACACTTTTGGGGTATTAAAAAGGTTTTAATTATTTCCCTGATAACAAAATTAGGGGAAAGCATTTAATAGTCAAAGTTTATTCTATACTCTGTTTCCTGTGCACTTTTTTTTTTATGAAGCTGCCACTTTTATTGGAATGCGACTTTTATTCGAATGAGCGCGCAATGCAAAGTATTGGCAATCCAGATGTTTTCGTGATTAGATGGACTAGGAGGTATGTAACAGTGAACCAGATTATGTGTCATCACATCAGATGATTCGTATGAACTGGTCAGAAGGAGAAGGAGAAGGAGGGGGTTGCATTTTTACGCCCGGACGCTGACTGGAAACAGTTTTGTTTGGGTCGAGTCCACCTCGCCTGTTCTGACCGCAAAAACGCACGCTGGCGACTGGATGCTCTTCTCCCTCTACCAAGCATTCTCTCGAACCTGGCCAAATGGCTCATTCATCAGGAGCCTCATTAGCTCTGCCAAAGGAGAGGCTTCCAAAAGTGAGAAGCAGAGTCCAACAAGGGGTCGTACAGAGATCAAAAGGGGGTGGCCACTAAAAATAGAAATAGTGTAGGATTTTGATTCCCTAGAGAGAGAGAGAGAGTTGGGGGCTGCAGGAATGTGAAAGCATCACCTTTTTTGTGATCATTTTCTTGTTTCCATTGTATCAAGACACTTTCACTGTATCCTGACATTATAAGAGCTCCATAATGTCTCAGCTGATTCATTTGAAGGAGAAAAAAAGTGAATGTCCCAGAGCATGTTGATGACCATGTTGTTGTTTAGTCCAAGTAGCTAACTCTGTCCAGGTGGAGTAGTTTAAAAGTTGTGGTCAGTGGTGGGACTGCTGGGCACCAGTGATCTATCACTGCCTTGTTTGCCTGTATATATGGTAATAAACCAGTTATGACTTTGACTGGAACAGATGCTCTTTCTGTCTCTTGTTTTTTCTTCTCTGCTTCACCAAAAAATGTGTTGCAAGAAGAGATAGTGCTCACGGAGGGCTCTGCATTCTGAGCTCCAGACAGGTAAATGGCACAGAACAGAAGATGTTTTCCACAGACTGTCAAATGCAAGTTAGTGGCAACAAGAGTGCAATGGCTGGAAAACGCGTCAGTGTTGTGTGGACTGGAAGAAATATTTTTCATCTACGTTTTAAGGTGACACTGCAAACCGTTGGCTTTGGTTTGTTCTCACCGTGGTCTTGCCATTACTGACTCACAGTATCCCCAAAAGAATTCCCCTTCATTTTCTTGGTTTTCGACCGCTTCATCCAGTGCACGCCAAATTCATTTCAAACTGTCTGTGTGACATTGAGCAACACAAGATTACTTCAAGATGTGGAGTGCTTAAAAGTCGATACATCATGAATAAACTGAGCTTGGGTGGATTAATTTACATGTCTACCCACACGGCTCCTGTACTTTTTTTTTATTAGCCAGCCATGCATTCATTCATCTGGCCACCCTTCATTCAAATCCTCCATTAGTAACCTCTTTCCCGGACTCTCTACATCTGATATTCAACCAACAACGCCTCTTCATTTTAATAATTTTATTCATCAAATGTGTTTTTCTAACCCCCTGTACAGCTCCATCCATCTATTGAGCAATAACAGTACATTGCCTCAGGCTTGCAGATCCAAACTTGATTTAACTATAGCCTCTTACAACAGAGACATTCAATTAAGAGATAAATCCTGCAGTCTTGTGTGACAATAGAGCTTTGTGTGAAGACATAGTTTGGATTAGAATTTTTTAAGACCTTTAGTATGTCTCTAACGCACCCTCTGTCTTCAATCAAAAACAATTAGCACGGATTATAGTTGTCAAGGGACTTGTTTTACAACTGTTTGCAGTATCTGTTCTGGTCATTGAGCTGTCTTTGCTGAGTTCCCAGCTCTTATTTAGTTTTTTATTGAGCTGTTATTCCTAGCTGCAATTCTAGACATGGCATTTTTTCCCCTGGAAAAACCTACAGTGCCACTTGTTGCTCAGTTTTTTTTTTGCCTGGATAGCAAGAAAATCACAACCATTTTTTTTAAAGATAAGAAAAACTGTGTTTGCATCTTCTACATGCTCATAAATGGTTAAAGTTTTGAAAGTTTTTTTTATCAGGAGATTTTCAAATATCCAGATTTCTGCAGGTGGCACTTCAAAGGATTTGTTTTTATGGCTTTCAAAGGATTAATCACAGATGCAAACACTGGACAAAGATTCATTGTGCATTACAGCTTTTACAGCACCTTATCGCGGATAAGGTGATACTGGATAAAGTCACGCTGATGTGCTTCTCTTGGCTCAGGCCCAACGGCTGCTGCGGCCGTTATGCAAATTCTCTGGTATTCTGACATTAAATGGAATGCACTCTGCATCCCACTCCTGTTTGAGGGGATCACGCAAAAGATAAAGAGATAAACAAAGCAGCTAGGAAAAGATGATAAAAAAAGGGAAGTTACTGAATATCATATTTCATTTTCTCTATTCAATACCCCTCGCTCTATCCAGCCATTTGACTATTTCACCTTTTCCCTCCCCTATCTCTTTCATTTAGACTCACACACACTCAAACATAAGTGTATATTTGAATCCGTACAGCAGATAAAGTTAGCTTTGAGGTTGGATGTTCTATCTTGACCGTCATGATAACCTATAATCATATAGGGTGGATCAGCTCTTTTCCTCTTACATATATATTTAGTGAAACATACGGCCTCACATAACTGAGACCCAGTGTTTAGATGTGGCGGCAACAAAAATACAATTCCCAGCATTCTTTTGGCTTCCCGTGCACTCTGGCCCAGTTGTACGGATTGACCACCACTGGCTTCGTGTCTCCACACGTCTGTCTGTGTCTCTGTCTACCTATCTACACAAACATGAACCTCTTAGCATGGGAATCTTTCCTACTTCTGTCACTTGTGTCTGCTGCAGCACATGGTCCTCATTAGTGCTGCGGTCTGAGCTATGAACGCTGTGCATCATTATCCCTCTGGTTAGATTCGAAAAACAAAGACTGGCTGATGTGTGAGAGGGTTAGTGGAGGTAATTAAATGCTGCAGCGTTCTTGTTGTGCTGTTGTAGCCTGAGGCCAGACAGACAGACAGACAGATACTGAGACTAAACAGAGTTTAATGTGGAGGTGTGAGAAAGAGAGGCAAAGAAATAAGGGACAGAGGAGGAGTGGGTGTGAAAGACAATGTTATTTATTTTAATCTAAACTAATCTTATTGTGTATCCTAAGATTTTAACATCAAACTATTATTATTAGTATGATGACAGGCAGACTTTTGTGTGGAGAGCAGGGGGGATGGATTCGTCCCATTTCACTTAAAGCTGCAGTGGGTAGAAATGGAGCAAATGTGATTAACAAGAAGTTATTTTTATAAAACAGTCACTATATCTTGACAGTAATGCATGAGACAGGTAAAAAAAAAAATCATGTGCCTCTGTGTCCTCCAGTGTCCTCCGGTGCTCCTAATGGCATCTGCAAGATATCACAGACTGGAGGAAAACAACCAATCAGAGCCAACTGTCTCTGAGCAGCTGTCAATCACTCACAAACTCCGATCAAACAGTCAAATTAGGCAGTGCTGATCAAATGTGAATCAATATTCTGTTACTGTAATGCCTATTTCTTGCCTCAGATGTTTTCAGAAACATCTTGTAATGTACTGTTTAGCTGTAAAATGAGAAAGTTTGTGACCCTGCAGCCATGTTGAGATCTGTTGAGGAAATACCAAGCACCGCCCACCAGCCGGAGCACAGCCAATGGGAACGGTCTTTCTCTAAAATGACCTGTGATTGACCAAAGTCTCCTGTTACAGGCTAGATTTTTTAAAGCCTGAAAACAGAGCCATGAGGAGGTGCAGAAGTCTAGTTTTCTCTCAGAACACTTGAATTATAATATGTTATTATGGATTTTTTATGGAAAAACATACTACTGCAGGTTTAACTGGACCTCTGCAGCACCAGCATTTCTCTACAGTACAAATTACAGTGTGAATGACTAGATTAGTGTATAATTTCATGGGAAAAAGATGCTTTTATAAGGGCGGAATGGGAAAAAGAAGAAGGTTGGTCCGAGCTCAGAGTGCAGTCAGGCCTATAGGTTGTATTTTTCTACATTTATATATAGATACTGAGGCTTTGGCGTAGTTGCTGTCATAACAGACAGATTCTCTAATTCAGCAATGTGGCTAGGAGTTCACCGGCCTCTTATTCAGGGTGGCTGGAGGGTGGGTTACAGTGTGTTTGTGTGTGTGTGAGCCAGCATAGCTTATCTATGTGTTTTTTTTTTTTTTTACCAGAGTTCCCATTCATTGTTTAAAACATGCACAGATGTTTCACTGTTCACTTCCATGTTCCTTTGCAACAGGAGCTTTACTCCAAGCTAATGCTATATCTTACAGTGTTGGATGACAGCCGGAGGCTTAACAGCTGCTTCAAGATTTGTTTTTATTCTCATCATTTACTAAACGGGCATTTTGACCAATCCTGCCAAAAAAAACATGGTGATTTTCTTTTAACAGCGGGGATCAGGAGAATATCTGCAGCCAATTTGTTTATTAATTCCAAGCCAACTGGAGTCGATAGCATTTAGTCCCAGTTGGTTCTCCTTGTGCAACTGGTTGCTATTGGGATTTGGTTTGCTGGTTTGGAGGGTGTGCAGCGCTGTGGTCAGGTGCTTCTGAGCGTGTGGAAAGAATTCCTGGGCATGTCTTGGAAATATTTTAACCATCCTCTTCCTCTCATTACTCACCGCCATCTCGAAATATCACGTGTGGATTTTGAATGATGAACTGACGGAGACGGATTGCAATAGAGAAGCGTGAGGGAAAAAAGTACTTTTGGAAAAATCAATGTTTTTGATCAAGCAAATCATGATATATTTAGATAGAATGATAATTTTCATGTAAATAGTTTTGTTTTTGACATATTTTCTCTAAATGTGTGTTGTAAAAAGGGTATAAGACTGCTTTGCTTCCTGTCACACAAAAAGCTAAACTTGCAGAAAATAACAGACAACTCATTTTATGTCTTGATATTTTTTTTTTTTCAGTATGCTGTCTCCAAATCTCTCCAGTGTAATGAAACACATTATTTAAGAGGCTCCAGATGCTGCAAGAGGTGTGGACCAGGTAATAGCACACTCACACTCGCACACACTCACACAAGAAAGCAGAGAGAGCATATCGTATATCTGGTTTACTCAACGGAAGCAGCATAACATAAAAATAGATTTCCATTCACAAAGATCCTAAATGAAAAGAGGAACAGTGTTTAAAAATGGAACATTTTGGCTTAAAATGGCTCTGACGTGCACATGTGTTTTCACAACCACACACAATTTGTGTTGACATTTCATCCACTAGAAGTACCCACTTATAGGAAAAAGGGCTCTAATTTTGTCAATTTCCTTCTACTTTTGTCTTCTTCCATCAGGTTTTTAGTGGTCACTGTGATTATGTATGGGTTGTTAACTCCATCTGTCTTTCTTCCTCCTTCTATCTCTTTAATTTTTTTTTTGGTTAGGCTTCCGTGTGTTTTTGGACTGCACTGATTCCGAACCGACTATATGTGTTAACTGCAATCCTAATGAATACCAGCCCGGCTGGACTGAAGAGATGCGCTGTCTTCAGCAGAAGTTCTGTGACCCAGGTCAGTACCTACAGCTTGGATTTCAAAATCCTGAAAAACCATTAAAAAAGGTTTTGCTTTAACTATAAAAAAAATGTTTAAATATGAGATTATTGTTTCTGAATATTTTGTCAATCCCTGTTTACTTCCACTGGAGAACGCAATGTCTCATAGGTAGGCCTCTGATATATACATTCTCAACAAAAGTTAAGATTAAGGGTTTAATTAAGTATTTAATTGTTGTATTGTACTGATTTCAGGGTTCTGATCACCACAGAAAATGTCCCTGTATATAATTTTTAATGAAGTGAACTCTAGGAAAGTTCATATTTCAAACTCACTGACAGATCAGCCTGCGGCGTATAGAGTTTTAGATGCAACAGACGAGATCATTCCTTTGCACTGAAACAGTCTCCTCTTTGACCGCCAGTTAAGGGGTTTATGGTGCAACGTCAGAACCCAGTTGCAGAGGAGCTGTGTCGCTGTTCTGCCGGCCTCCAATGCTACCCCATCAACTGCGAGTACTGTGAGAGGATACCCACCTGCGGCGCTGGACTTGGACTTGAGGTTGACCTCGGTGAGACACACACGAACGCAAAACACGATTACAGCGGAATGCCCACTTGAAGATATACTACAATGTTTGTTATTAATTCCAGAGTCTACTAATGGAAGGAAGACATGTGTTGAATGTAAGAAAGGCTTCTTCTCTGCTGACAACAGTGCCGAACAATGCAAACAATGGACCAAGTAAGTGTATATATGCACACACACACACACACACACACACACAGACATAGAGTTTTTATCCTGGAATCTTTGGGTGCCATGAAGGGAAAATGCAATTGGGTGGTTGTCGTCCGCCTCACCACCAGCCAGCTGTTATGAGTAATACTCACACCACTTCCCCTGGAACCCTGGACCAGATACCAGCTTCCACTACCGGCCGGATCTGTAGTGATGATGATGACGATGGAAAGAGGGAGGGAGAATTTTGTTTTTCTCTCCATCTGTTCCTCCTTTTGTCCTTCATCATTGCAGATCCAACTGTAAAGGCTGGCAGGTTGGCTTGTAAAATGTAGAGCGAAAGAAAAAAAAAAAAAGTATTTCCAGTTGTACAAATATTCCTCCTCACTGTGTGTTTTTTGTGATTTCACCCTCTCTTCTAGTTGTAAGGCCGAGGGTAAGAGTGAAACACAGCCAGGCAGCGCCCAGGCTGATGCAGTGTGTGGACCATCTTTCTCTAGTAAGCCAGGTAAGATATGGACACATTCACTGCAGACTGTCACCATACAGAGGCAATTTAAAGGGGACATATCGTGCTCATTTTCAGGTTCTTACTTGTATTTTTGGTTTCTAATAGAACATGTTTACAGGCTGTAATGTTCAAACAACACATTATGTTCCTCATACTGTCTGTCTAAATATACCTGTAGTCACCCTCTGCCTGAAATGCTCCGTTTTAGTGCATTTAAACGGAATTGCAACGGAATTGCGTTGCTAGGCAACAGTTTGTGTCCATGTTTACTTCCTGTCAGCTGATGTTATTTACATACATTAAAACAGGAAATAAACTGGGACACATTTAGAATGTTTACATTTAAAACCTTGTAATGGTCTAAATATTGTAGATTTGTGACATCACAAATGGACAGAAATCCTAACGGCTTGTTTCAAACCCGCAATTTCTGAATACGGGCTGTGTGTGTTTCTCTGTTTATTGAGCGTTTTGATAGTTTAACAGTATTTATAAAGCACTTAAACCTGCTTTATAATATAAAATACATGAAAATCTCACTGTTTACAATATGGGACCTTTAATGCATATTTAACCTCTAAAAATAAAGATACACTTTGCTAGGGGAAATATTATTTCTGCTGCAGTAGTTTAAATGTCACAGTACATGTAGAAAATAATAGAAAAGGTGTCTGATTTAGTTGTATTTTTGACAGACATTTATGAGTTTTTGTATCTTTTGCAGACGTTTATGGCTGACAGATGTAAAGTAGAAAAGCAAGCTCTCTGTAAGAACTCCTCTTTCTTGCAGGTGCAGCACCCTCCTGGGTTATAGTTTCAGTGCTGTCAGTCATCACTGTTCTGTGTCTCCTCATCTTGCTCCTCTTCTGCTACAAGGACAAACTGAAATTACTCTCTGGTAGGTTACAGTCACGTTAATCTTGAAGTTCTCCTCTAGCTATGATGTTTCATTATTGCTCTTTTTAAAAGTTTATGATTTTAAAAGGTGTCATACATGGTAGACATTGATTCAAAACAGACATACATTTACTCGCACGTTGCACAAAAGTGACTACTTTTACGTCCGATCACATTAAGAACACATCATAGTACATAAAAACTGAATACTTTCTTTAGATTTTACTTGCTGTGTTCACCAGCCTCTTTGCAGAACATCTCAATCATTAAGATTTCTGCTTCGGCATTTTATTCAATATTAAGGTACAATAAGTTGTTTCTTTGTCTAGTAAATCTGCGATCCTGTGTCCAGAATCTGAAGAGGACTAGGATACAACAGGTAAAGTGGAATTTCAGTTAAAACGCCATGGAAATACACAAAGTTATTACATGTACTCACACCTACTTATTAGATTGTTTATTACATATATGATCAAATAAAACAATTAGGAACAAATATACCTCTTATGTCTATTACTACATGGTGTAGGGTTTGGGAAATCACATATTTCTTACTATTCATGCACAAAATAACAGTTCCTTACAATGTGCCTGTCTTTGTTTCTGTGGTTCTAGGAGACCTTGGCCCCTCTTTACCACAGTGGAGCAGGAGGAGGCCCTGGAGGCCCCAAATGTACACCCTGTGTTACGACCAAACTCATTTACCCAACGCCCACACACGATGAGCTCCCATGCACCTATTCCACCTCTGTTCCTGATGCCAAGGTCTCACTGCCCTTCACGAGGGAAATGACAGAAAAAGAAGGGACCAAGGGGAAGACGGTGACGGAGGATCGGAGCGAAGGCTCCGGAGAACCTGAGGAGGTGTCAGAAGAAGAGGAGGTCGTGGGTGCGTCTCCTCTTTTGGCAGGTTCTTGTGTGTGTGTCATTCCCGTCCGCGAGCCGTTGGAAGTAGGGGAGAATGAGGACTGTAGCCAGGCTGTTAGCCCGGGGACTCCAGGAACCTGCTCATGCGGAGGGCTGGATGGAGATGAGAGTGGGAAAGAGGAGAAAAGTGGGAGTGTAAGGGCTGAAAATGGTGATGGAAATCAAGAAAAGATGGTTTTGTCCAAGAGTGAGACAGGTGTTGCATCTCTTGTCTCCCTTTCTCCTCCACTCCTCCACACTTCCTCTGTAATCCCTCCATCCAGTCCACTTCCTGAACTCTGCCTGCCGTTGTCTCAGGCTCAGATGAGACCAGAGTTTAAACCCTACCTGACCGACAGGTTACTGGTAAAACAGGAGCAATTATATAGACCGGCATGCAAAGACTCCAACTCAACAGAGAACAATACGACCTCCGCGATGACCTCGGTCAACCCCTTGATGACTTCCTCGTCTTTTGGAGATCTCTACTTGGACAAGCCCCCTGAGGCCTCGAGCCCAGAGAAAGGACAAGAACTTTCCTGGGGGGATAGCAGGGGAAACAAGCTCTCTTCTGGGGAGTCAGAACTGGAGTGCTCACCTGAGAGCCTCCATAGTCAGCTGGCTGAACCAACTCTTACCTCAGGTAGGTGGAAATGTAAAACTAGCTGCCTCAAAGACTTGGTCTTGGTCCCCCCCATGCATCAAAAATGAGAAAATGACACATGAAATAATAGGTACGACAAAAAGAAAAATACTAATGAGTGTGAGACTTTCAAATTATAAAATGGGAGGTCAAAATTATGAAATACAAAGTTTGAATTATGACTTTTTAACTCAATAGAATGAGTTTTACCAAATAAATGTCAAATTGTGATACAAAGTTTTGATATTTCATATTTTTGACTTACTTTCATAATTATAGTGTCATGAAAAAGTCATAAAAAGTCATAGTATATTATCTCATAAAAAAGTTTTTTAAAAAGTCATAGTATAGCATACTATAAAAAATAATTAAAAAGTCATATTATAGAATTCCATAAATAAATTCATAGTATTGTATGTCATAAATATGTCATAAAAACTCACGTTATAGCATGCCATAAAAAAGTTATAAAATGTAAAAAAAAATAAAGTTGTTTGTCATAAAAAGCCATTAAAAAAATCATAGTACAGTAAGTCATAAAAATGATTTTTTAAAAAAGTGAAAAAGAAAATCAAAAGACTTGGAAAGTCAATCTCATAACTGGATAGTCAATCACTTAATTCTGATTTAGTATCTCATTATTTTCCACTTAGTATTAGTGCATTTATTTTTAAAACTTTTCATAATTTTTTTTCCATGGCAGAAATGAGCTTCCATACTTCTGCGTGTAGATTCCCAGAAAGTCAAACTATTTTTTAGCTCTCTTAGGGCAATACAAAGATGCTACAGTAAGGAGCTGGATAATTCCTGAATATTTTTTGCTATGACTACTCAGCAATGTCAATGAAAACTGAATGCACAGTGGTTGTGTACTCCGGGGATAATGGCTCATTACAAAGACTGCGGGACCACAGTTGTGTTTGCCAGGTGGATTCTGTGTTCATTGTTTGTGCAGGCAGTCACCACCACTGTATTGCCACAGGGTCATACCCATACACGATTTGATATACTACACGGCAGCGCTCTCTTCCCGCAGAATAGGTGGGATTGGCGACCAAGAACAACAGAGTGAAATTCATGTTGGTTTTAATGGCGAGTTTTACCGTCACATGGATGAACTTGTATTGTTCTCGCAGAAACCTTTACACACTGCCAAAGAGAAAAAAAAAAATCTCTGGGAATCATATTTATGTATTGTGCCTCAAACGCAAAGTGGTTATGGTTAGTTATAAAAGCACTATTATCAGAACGGTCTGATCGAGACAGTGGTTAGCGCAAACTGGGGTATTATTAGGTGAACACAACTTATAACAGAGGATTGGTTTCAGCAAAAGAACAAGAATTTGTGTGATTGTTTCCAAGAAATATGCTTTATGAAAGCCAGTATTGATAGTTGGACCCCGAATTTTGGGAGACCACACAGGAAGCGGGAATAAGATATGTGAGTGTTTGATGAGCGAGCGAACCGCCACAACCACACTCTAACATACAGCGTTGTGTGTGTGCGTCAGTGTGAACTATGCCATCTACAAAGCTCCTGTTTACCCAGAGTTCCATAGGGTTGCGCAAAGTGACCACAGCTTTAATTGAAGCAAGATGTGCGCAGCTTGAGTAATACTTTTAGAACCCTGCCCACCCAACAAAAACACACAGAGACACACATAATGTGAGTTTTTCTTTTTTACTCTCACTGATGACTCGCTTCTTTAATTACACTCTGGCTGGCCTGAAATGAACACCATTTCCCATCATGCAATAATAACATCTGATTAAACGGATTTCCCGCATGTGCTATTTAAAGGTCGAGCAAGGGTCGAAGGTGTCACCTGTCCTCCTGAAATGTTTTTCTCAAAATTGATTTCTGAAGCTGGACAATATGCAACATCTGTGTTATCTGTTTTGGGGGTTAAATGCATTTGCTCAGTGACACGTCAACAGTAGTAATGACCCAGATATACTTTTTATTGGTTGAGGAATTAAACTGGCAGCTGTCCAGGTAAAGTAAGCAAGATTTTGGGGAGCTTTGTGTATCATTTTCTTTGAGGTTGAACAAGAGAGGGGTGCAAGAGTTCAACTTTAGTCTTTGGTTTAAAAGCCCTGTCAGTACACTGTATTGTCCCATTTGTTGGGCATCCAGAAAATCAGCTTGACAGAAGAACCTAAGCAGATTCCATAGCGCTTTGTTTTCAAAGTTGCGGTGGATCGACATATTTTCGAGCTAGACCTCTCAGACTGGTATTCCGGGAAAGGATCTTGGTTGGGGAACACAGAGACGCACTTTCTGTGAGTGTGTGTGATTGTGTTTGCCTTTGCAACTTTGTGTAAAAGTGTCCGCTAGAGCCTGTTTGCTTACAGTTTCTGTGATTATGTGTGTGTGCGTGCACATGTGTGGACAGATGAGGCATGAGCTGTGAGTCACGGCGGGTCGGCTGGAAACTCAGACAGGAGGCTGGATAGGAACCAGGGGCTTAATGTGGTGGTGAAAGATGGCTCAGGAAACAAAAACAGTTTATTTCCTAATTCACCTGGATGGTTGGAATTCATTGATGAACAGTACGTGGACATCCGTAGATCAGTGCAAGTTTGTAAGGTATCTTCTGGAGAAACATGCTACACTTGTGGATGGAAATAAAGGTTAGAGAAAGTTGAACGGCACTTTTTTTTGTTTTTGCACTTATTCAGCCATGTCTGTAAAACCCTAAACTCTTGACAAATGACTTGTTTTCAGAGGTCTTGGGTTTCTCACGCTAAAAAGTGCTGGACAAAGGATATGATATGGCGGGCTATGTAGCTGCGGCCTCTCTGTGGTCACCCTGCATGGTCATTACACCCACTGTCCATTTGTCATCTGAGGTTAGCCAAGATATAGCCCCTTCTTCACTGACATCAGGAATAGGGGAAGCTCTATCTGCCTGTGTGTAGGGGGGAAATTGAAGGCAGTATCATAGACATAGTTCTACATATTTCTCAATAAGGTGTCCTTCAACTCGTCATTTTCTATATCAGTTATGAGTGGGAGTAGTTGATTCATTCGGCTTTTGTCACGCTATCAGCCAAAAAAGTTTTTTCTTAGAAAGGGCGAAAACAAATGCATGTACCAAGCAAATATTATCCATAATTAATGTCCCATTTCTCCCTCCAACATTTCATGTACAGGTCAGGTGTCTGGGAACAACAACACCACCTTCATCTCCAGCGGTCAGGTGATGAACTTCAGCGGGGACGTCATCGTCGTCTACGTCAGCCAGACGTCTCTCGGCAGCGACGGGGCGGGGCAGGACGATGCCTTCGGGAGCCCCGTCCAGGAAGAGGCCAATGAGACGGCCCAGTTTTTCCAAAGCGTCCTGAGGACGCAAGGGGACTCCGTTTCCCAAAGCACCTTGCAGGACGAGACACTGCCAGTCCAGGAAGTGATGGAGGAGCGGCCGCCGGGGAAGTGAAAAGAGACCAATGGCTGTTTTGTTTGTCAGAAGAAGAAGTTTAAGAACTTTATGGGCCCTTTAAGTCCCACCGGACTGAGCTACATCCGCCCCTACAGTACAGTGATCATCTCCATAACCCTCAGACAAATGGCCTCTGATCATTTCTGTTGGTTACTTCACCTTATATATTTTAGCTCCTAATTGCATTAGAAAAATACCTGAATGAATTTGTATAGCATACCAGCTTTCTGTACAAGAACAAGGAAAGGAAGGCTTTCACTTAACAAGAAGCTGAGAGCAACTCTTAGGGATGTGAAGCTATCGATCTATGTCGACATTGTTTATATCTAGTCCATTTTCACACATTAGTCATTGAATCTTGCCTCAGGCATCGCTAAAGTGCCTTTATTCATTTTCCATTGGAAGGCTTCATGCTTTTTCAAATGGAAACTCCCTCCATTCCAGACAATGGTGGGGAATTTTGTTGGGAATTGGATGTGGAACTGGGTTCAGACTGGAAGAAGGTCATGCTTTTATTGTATGTAAATTGCAGATGGGTCTTGTTCCTTTCTCATTTCCCACCTTCCATCACCTTCCAGCCAGGTTAAAGTCCGTACATTCCTGTTTTAAATTTGACTGTTGGATGATTTCAAGAATTTCCTCGCATAACAAAATATCCACCATGTGGAAATAATTGTGCTTGCTCTCACAAAATCATGCCATTAAAGTCAATATTTTTATAGTAGAAAATTCAATCTACAAGCTCCATTAAGATCTGGCAATTTCCTAAGTGAATGTTCCTTTTTTCTGGTATGTAGGGTTTGACAAAAGCTAATTTACAGTAAAAAGACACAGTTTTGGTACGACGCTTGTTTATCCCATATGTTTTTTATTCTCTTCTTATTGCACCACAAGTGCAGTGTGTGTCTAAGAAAAAAAATGCTATGCATTTGATAAGCTATTTTATTACTGGTTTGTTTTGTTTCATAATGTGCCAGCCTTAATGAAGAAAATGTCAGCCTGTTTATATTTTAATTAATTTTACAAAGTGGATTGTTTATGTATTATTTCAGAAGATGCATTACGTGATCGATGTTTGTATATATTTCAAAATAAGCATTATGTATTTTTGAAACAACAATGAGCTTTCTCTTTGTGCTTCCTGTCATTTGAATTGAGGTGTGGATGTGTGAGCCATTGACAGCAGGTTAAACACACACAGTAGGAGTTATAAGGGACTGTTCAATTACAACCATACCATATGTATGCAGCCTTTCAATTATCATGTACATATCTATCAAACCTAATGCAATGAACCCCTGAGAGAATATTTTGATTGAAATTAAATATGTTTTGCATCTGATCCTTTCAGGGATGGCTGCTATCCTACATTCTGTGGTTTCTCTCTGTCAACTTTCCTATTCTGGGTTCGACAAATTACAATGAACGAGTCATTTATCTCCTCGAGATGATCTGTAATCTTCCTGAAGCAACGCTAATTACACATGTGGCGAGGCCTCTCTGTCTTTGTCCCCCGGTGTTGACAGACGGACGGGCAGACAGACAGGCAGCCTTTCATCAGGCCTGTGGATGGCGAGCAGCTGTGAGGGGAAACGGAGCTAGAAGTCAGACCAGCTAGCGTCACAGAGAGACCACATGAGAGAAGCTGGCAGCACTCATTTAGGCCTGGTTTGGGTCAGCAGGAGTATGTTTATATATGCGTGTGCGTGTGTGTGTGTGTGTGTGTGTGTGCATCTCGTCTCAGCTTATTTTATGGTTGTTTTTTGAAAACAGGAAGTTATGACTAGCTTTCACATGGTTTACATGAGACCTGGCTGCCCGGCCAACACAGAACCTGACTGTAAATGACTTCAGCTTCTATTTTTTTCAGCTTTTTCATGTGAGAAAACAGTCCCTCATTTGACTGAAGATATGTAGGAAGTCATTAAACCACTGCATGTTGCTACAGTCCTCCCTCTAGTGGTGTGTTAGGATGACAAAAAGATAAGGAATCTCAAGTAAATGTGAAAAATTGTGGTTTTAAAAAATAGTGCAAGGCAAGCAATGACTCTGTTTGTCACATTTTTTATAAGCAGGTCCTGCATTGACTAGATAAAGTCTGTGGTCTTATTAAATCACATAAATACAACCTATTTCCCACCACACACACACACTTTTTAAATGCTATGAAATAAAAGAAATAGAAATTCCTGAAGAAGGGGAGGGGAAACCCGCTCTTGAGTAATGCTGCGGGTTCTGTGTTCACACTGCAGTCCCTTCAAGGATCGAATGAACTGTCACGGTCAAACCAATCAGCAATTAGGATATACAGCCGGATGATAACTTAGACCTTCCTGTGGAAAGCACCAGAAAATCCACAGTGGTGAAATGCTGAAATTACAGTCGGCTCACCTGTGGATCCAGGTTTTCAATTTCACCTGCAGCGAATCTTCTGCACAAGACACTTAACATAAGATTAGCTTTTATTTCCCCAATGGTCATTTGTCATTCAGCAAAAGCAGTTTCCAGTTACTCCACAGATGATGATTTTGCATGCAGGACATATGAGAAGCTCAGTCAAATCAAACTACCAAAAAATAAAGTAACGTCACTTAGCAATGCCTGGACCAGCAGATTATGACCTTAAAGAGGACCTATTATGCAAATTTTTTGGGTGCATACTTGTATTTTGGGTATCTACTAGATCATGTTTACATGCTTGAATGTTCAAAAAACGCTTTACTTTTCTAATACCGGCTGTGCTGCAGCACCTCTTTTCACCCACTGTCTAAAATGCTCCGTTAGATCTCTTGCCACCTCCTGAACCAAACTCTTCGGACTCCGCTCTAGCTAGCTTTGTTTGAGGGCGTGCCAAACAAGCCGTTGTGTTATTTGGTGACATCACCACGTTATGGAAGAAAAGGCGGGACTTAAAATGAGGCATTTCAGGCAGTTCAGGAGCAGTGTTTCTGTAGGGGAGACAGTAACTCCCTTTGGTGTGGAATTTGGGCTTTGTAACTTTTCAGACCTTTTACAAGCACAAAAAAACTAAATAACAATAAAGGAAAGAGGAAAAGAACAAAAGCATAATAGGTCCTCTTTAAAATGCTGCTGCTTACATGTTAATGTATATTTAAAAAAAGAAACAAGTTTAAATCTGCTTTTTATGTGTAGTGGAGTTCCACTAGTGTAGTGGGTATCCAGTAGCTACTTTTACTAAGTAAGATACATGACATTGCAATAATCTGCTGAGCCAAAGGTCAGGTTCAATTTAGAAATTGCAAGCATTAAAACTGCAAACTAAATACACAAACAGTTCTCTGTACTTTGGCAAGCAGTACCTACCATGTGATTGCAGTTCAGAAATCCTAAGTGAAATTCTGGCAAATTGATTAGTTACATTAACAGACTATTAACAGTGGGGTGTTTGTATTGCACTCTAAAATACATATTATCTCACTTCTCTGTCGTCCTCTCTTTTACATCTCTGGACCTGAGTCGTGAGACAACATCTGTGGGAGCCACTCACAGTTTTAGGATTACAATTTTGTATCACCAACTACAGAAATGCAAGCAGTCAGGTAAGAAACTTCTCATGTACGATATCATCGTGTAAGCCAAATTGAATCATATTAAATATCTATTGACAAAATGCCATTTATTTACCCAGATTTGGGCACCAGATGGGTGGAGACTGTTGCCTTAGGTCATTTCAGACAGATACTGAAATGTCAAGCGAAGTTGCCAAGTCAGCTTGAAGCCTGTGACTTTTAACTTATTTTATACGATGACTGTTGTTTTCTGGTATTCACTGTTTTGCCTTAGGTGGTAAACCTCACCCAACTTATAATTTAGTTGCTGTAAGTTTAAACAAACAAGTTTACATAAACAATCATTATTCTCTCCACTTGTCTTCACAGCTTTTTGTATTCTCTTGATATTAAAATCTGGATTTCACCATCCTGTTTAGTGTCAGCATCCCCCTTAATATTTCCCTAATCATTTCCACCTTCATGCCTCACTCCTCAGGTCTCTGTTAATCCCCAAGTGGTCTTCGGATGTGCGTCTAGATGGGAGGACAGCTGTAATAACAGGGGCCAACGTTGGAATAGGCAAAGAGACGGCTAAAGACCTGGCCGGCAGAGGCAAGCAACAGAACCGCACATTTAATGACAAATGTGATGACTTATAGGCTCTTTGTATTATTCTCTCTTAATGTGTGACTCAGAGTGCCTGTGTGGAAAATGTTTACAGCTTAACAGGCATGCACGAATAACAAATATAATGAGGTGGCTTGAGTATTAAACTGCCAAATTAAATGAAAAATACAGCTTAAAACATGAGACCAGAGCAGAGAACTGGAATTACAACTAATGCTTACCATACTGTGTATATGTATATATATATAGATGTATAAACACTGAGACAAAGATACATATTTAAAAGTAAGCTCCTTACTTTGTTCAAAATTCAACATGAATGCACATGCAAGCACACAGTCACCATTAAGAGGCTATTAATCTCCGTAGGTGCACGGGTGATTTTGGCATGCAGAGACATGGCAAAAGGAGAGCAGGCTGCTCGTGATATCATAAGGGAGGTGAAGGGAGCCAAAGTAGTCGCCAGGCAACTGGATCTGGCTGACACCAAATCAATCTGCCAGTTTGCTGAGAATATCTACAACAGTGGGTGGCACGCACACACACACACACACACATGGAGACTCCAGAATACAGTATACATGTTTCATTTTCAAGACCGTAATGCCGGTAACTTTGTTTTCCAGATGAGAAGGCTCTTCACTATCTGATCAACAATGCAGGTGTGGCTATGTGCCCGTACGCCACCACAGTGGATGGATATGAGATGCAGTTTGGAGTCAATCACTTAGGTACGATGAGATTAACATATAGAGGAAATACACCAGTTTGGGGGGAACTGTCTCTTGACAATTTGAATTCATTGATTAAAATAAATCTAACATTTTTATTGGACCCTGCCAGTGGCTATTTAAGCAATGAAATATTAGCATGCAGCAAAAACACAAATTATCAACCAGCTCTTTTTGGTGACTCATTACTCATTACTCATTAATGGATGACCAGTGAGCCAATCTTTGAAGCCTTTTTCTATTTCTTTTCTTCTTCCTAACTTGTATTTTGCTCCCTATGTGTCTTATTTCTCCTCTTATTTCTCTCTACTTCCACCCACTTTCTCCCTCCTCAGGTCACTTCTTCCTGACCTTTCTGTTACTGGACTTGCTGAAGCACTCGGCCCCATCCCGGGTCATCAACTTGTCCTCGGTGGCTCACAACATGGGCAAGATCCAGTTTGATGACCTGGCCAGCAAGAAAGCCTACCACCCCGTCAGGGCCTACGCACAGAGCAAGTTGGCCAACATCCTGTTTACCAGAGAGCTGGCCAAACGGACTGAGGGTAGGGCAACATTATGCACAATGTATGTCTGTCTTAATGTATCCCTCTGTGCCTCTGTGTCTCTTTTCCATGTGCGTAAAAAATGGATCTGCATCTCTTGCCAGTGTGAGAGTCTCATGCCTCAACCACAACCGCTCTAGGCAAGAGACAGAGCAAGGAGAAACTTGTTTGTACAAAAACACACTGTTCTTAAGGAATGATCGCTCCACTGAACACACCTTTGTTTGTCAGTCTCAGATCTAATCATTTCTACAGAGATGATTGAGGATTGTATTCATATGTAAAGCTTAGAGTTAATATACAGTGTTAGGTTGTTGTCAAGGGTTTTCTTTTATTTCAGGTTGACCAAAACAATACAGTGGGATAGAAAAACAGTGTGTGTTTTGGGAAGTTTGGCATCCACATCAACCCATTCGAAAGAACTTCTGTACCTAAATGCACCCCCCTTTTGCCTACAGCTCTAGGTGTGATGGCTTACTCTGTGGACCCCGGCTTTGTGAACACTGAAATAACAAGGCACATGGGAGGCCCTCTTGTGAGCATAACGAAGGGGTTCAGTTTCATGATCAAGACACCTGCAGAGGGAGCCTACACCAGCATCTACTGCACCGTCACTCCTGAGAACCAGCTGCTCACTGGAGGATACTACAAGTCAGTCTGAAATGCTATTGCGGTAGCAGCAATACTCAAGATCAATCAGTTCAAATTAGCCAAACTAAGCCACTTAACAAGCCTCCTAAGAAGGGAAAGGCAGCATGACAACACACACATTTAACCAACCTGATCTCATTGTTTCTTTGATGGTGCATAATGTTGGATATTGTAGTTTTTAAATTGTAGTCATAGGATTTTTTGGGTCAACAGGACACAAAAAAAGTCTTCTTAAGGTGTGGCAGAACTGATTCCTCAGATTTCAGCCCTAGGTGAAAAGCCTGAGAAACCCTTCCCAGCCACATAGATATATAAACACAAAAACATATTCTGGGAAAACTATGAACAAGATGCCTCCTTATTTTTAATAAACAAATACCTCTTCAATTTTAATAAATTCAGTTTCCAGTTTTCCCCTCTTTGAAAGTTTTCCCCAAATTAAACGTTCTCAAAGGACACATGAATGATTGCAAAACAGCAACAAGCTTTTCCTTTCGGCCGGTAATCTGGCTTTTGGCAACATGGAGTGCCCAGTGGCAGACAACCCTTTTTCCCTTAACCACTGTCAATATGTAAGAGGTGTGGGTTTGAGGTCTGCACTGATTTTCAGTAAGTTCAGAATGTCCCAGGTTTCCCATTTTCCACCTCTTTTATGCCTTCAAGTAGGGCATCGTCACACCATGATTGGCCAAAGAGGAAAATGCACCCAGCTGCTCCCAACTATCACTCAGGAGCCAGTACCCACACACTGCACAACAGGTGATCTGAATCATTTGCTACTTATCTCCACAGTCAGCCAAAATTAATGTGGAAAAAAAGTTTGACTAAAGAAAATGCAGAAAATTGGTGACTGGTGCCCGATGCAAAAATAGACAGCTACATCTAAAAGCAATCACAGCTACCAACAGGCCATACACTGAATGTACAAAATGTACTTTTCTCATGAGATACACTGTTAAAGTGAATGCATGTAGAAGCTATTATTCATCACTGATTTCCCTCCTTAATTATGTACCAATTACAATAGAGGAGGATTAGATAAAGAGAAACAGGGTGTTTTAAAAAGGCATTTTAAAACTTTAAGACAACCAAAAAGTTGCATGTGCAAAAGAGGTCATGACTGTCTTTCCTTTCCTTACAGGGACTGTGCCAGTGCACAGACCGCCAGGGCGGGTCAGGACGATGGCACCGCCTTAAAGCTGTGGGCCGTGAGCTGCCACCTGCTCGGCATCCGCTGGAGATAAACTTACATTTGCATATGCTCTCCTATATGCTGTGAAGCACTATGCATGAGCACATTACAGTGATACCCTTTAATATTATGCAGATTTATGGAAACAGGATACTAATAGGAGCCTAATTATTGTAATAGAGTTTGACTGGTAAAAAGGTAATGAAGGCTGGGAATGCTAATAGGTTGGAGAAAGCAATGTTGAAAAGCTGTTGGCTGCTAATAAAAAAATATCACTGCTATTCAAAAATGCCAATTGTTCTTTGTGTGTTTTGTTTGACTCAGCTAATCTACAAACTAGGATGTCAGCATCTCCTTAGTCTTCACTGTTGTGTCAAAAACTCCTGTTCTGAATGAGTCATTCAATATTTAAAGGAACAATAAGTAGTACTGACAGCTAGCGTTTGAAATGGGTACTGCAGTCCAGATTTAAAACATTGCAGCCATGTATTGCAATTTCAAAGGAGAACATACTGGCTGTAGCATTGAGGAGCCATTATTTCAATTTAGCATGTTTCCTTAAAGCTGCAGTAGGCAGAATGTTTTTGGCATCATCAGGCAAAGAATCCATAATAATCTTTCAGCATTTTGTAATTTAAGTGTTCTGAGAGATAACTAGACTTCTGCACCTCCTCATGGCTCTGTTTTCAGGCTTTAAAAAATCTAGCCCATGACGGGAGACTTTGGCCAATCACAGATCATTATAGGGAGAGAGAGCGTTCCTATTGGCTGTTTTTCAACAAAGTCAACTGTCAATCACTCACAAACTCTGATCAAACGGTCAAACTAGGCAGCGCTGATCAAATCTGAATCAATATTCTGTTACTGTAATGCCAATTTCTCACCTCAAATGTTTCAGAAACATCTTGTAGTGTACTGTTTAGCTGTAAAATGATAAAGTGTTTATCTGGCTGGTGGGTGGTGTTTGGTATTTCCTCAACTGATCTCAACATGGCTGTCGGGTCACAAACTCTCTCATTTTACAGCTAAACAGTACACTACAAGATGTTTCTGAAAACATTTGAGGTGAGAAATAGGCATTACAGTAACAGAATAGTGATTCATTTTCGATCAGCGCTGCCTAGTTTGACCGTTTGATCGGAGTTCGCGAGTGATTGACAGCTGCTCAGAGACGGCAAGACTCTGTCTCGGCTCTAATTGGTTGTTTTCCTCTCGTCTGTGAAATCTTGCAGAGGAGGACACAGCGGCACATGATTCTTTTCAGATTACCTGTCTCATGCACTGTACTGTCAGGATATAGTGACCGTTTTATAAAAATAACTTTTTTGTAATCATATTTGCTCCAATTCTACCTACTGCTGCTTTAATCTCTGATGACATATCATGGTCATTTTATAATTTATTACAGTAAATATATTACATATTGGTACTTTAACAAGATTATGATTTTTCTTTTCTTTATTTTTTTTACAGTGTACAGCTAATTTTGGAAATCCTCATGACTGGGTAACTTGGTCCAATTTGACTTTGGAGGCCCTCAAGTGGCCAGAAAGCAATGTTGCAATATTATCATGATAAAATCACAGCATGAAGTATGCAGTTTATATTTCCTGACACTCAGTGGTGTCACAAAAAAAAAAACTCTTCTCTTTTGCCAGAATAGATTTCCTCCCACTCTTCTCTGCTGAGCTCAGTCTGTAACTTGAGTCTCTCCAGCAGCAGCAGCAGCAGCAGCAGCCGGCTGATCCACAGTCTGCAAGTTGCCATTCAATTATGCGTCAGCTCGCTTCTGATTGGCTCAGCCGTGTTATTGTCGCGGCGGGGTGGGGAGAGACACAGACACGATGAGGAGGACTGAATCGAGGAGGTAACCCTCATTTTGCTAAAGTGGCTCACTGGTCCTGAGGTTGGAAGCTGTTGCTCTTGAGGAAGGATGAACTGCAGGTAGGAAAACACACACACACACGCACACAAACCGCTATTAAAACTGCAAAAGGTTAGGTTGTTGGCTCTGTTTCTAACAGGAATGTTAGTCATTTTAGGGAGATTAGATTAGACCGTGCCAGCAGCAGATTTGGATCTGATTAGACCTGTGTACAAATGTGTAATTATATCATCGATTCAGACCCAATTGGCTCTTTGTAAATTATTAGTATTCATCATCATCAGTCATTAGTAAATGAAAAAACAGTTGAAGTTACCACTCTGAATGTTTTTGCTTTTGTGAATGTGAATATTTTCTTTCATACATACAGAAAAATGGTGTTTTCATATCATAATTATAATCAGGGAATATAAATACCTATTATATGTACAGGATATAGCAAGCATACATACTGTATGTGCTTAAATGTAACAAAAGTCACATTTTTTGTTAATGTAATCATCAATTTATGGATCATGTTTTTTGATTTTCCTGTTATTCTGAATGAATGTGTGTGCTAAAACAAAGTAGATTATACAGCAATAATAGCAGTGGGGATTGGAAAGTTGTACAAAATAATACTTATTATGAAAGAAACTATTTTTTTTTACCAACATGTGTTTTTTTGCTGTGTGTTGTTCAGGAGTGTGTGCTGTTGTTAGTCTGAATGTTTTCTTTAATACTTACGGAAAAATAGCCAGGTGTTTTCATATCATAATCATAATCAGGGAATATAAATACCTATTATATGTACAGGATATAGCAAGCATACATACTGAATGTGCTTAAATGTAACAAAAGTCAAATGTTTTGTTGATGTAATCATCAATTTATGGATCATGTTTCTTAATTTTCCTGTTCTGAATGAATGTGTGTGATAAACAAAGTAGATTATACAGCAATGATAGCAGTGGGGATTGGAAACTTATATACAAAATAATACTTATTATGAAGGGAACTATTTTGTTTAACCAACATGTGTTTTTTTTTTTTGCTGTGTGTTGTTCAGGAGTGTGTGCTGTAACCGCTGGTCATCCGAGGAGAGGTTGGATGGGAAAACAGTCATCATCACCGGAGCCAACACTGGTATTGGAAAAGAGACGGCCAGGGACCTGGCGAGAAGAGGTATACTGTCAATCTCCATTTGCCTCGGTCTATTTCTGGCTCCCCTCGCTGTAATGTGTACCTGCCTCTTTTCTTTTCTTTTCTTTTCACTGACTTTCAAACTGTGACTTACACATTCCAACCCTTTCCCCTGGAATTAAGCACTCTCTAATGCTTGAGGGTTGTTTAAAGCTATAAAGCGTGATCTTTGACTGTGCCCTCTGTCCTCAGACCTCCACCAGAGAATCAGGTTTAATCCTACTGCTTGTGTGCTTTATTCAGTGTGTGCTTTGTTTTGGTGGGACTATCACAGGCTGTTTCAAGTGATTGTATTGCTTCCTTAACCTTTTACATATTCCAAGGGCGAAATAAAGGGCAGATGGAAAAGAGATAACCAAAATGAGCACCTTGATTAACACTTCACCAATCCAAGTGGCAGTGATGGAAGACAGACGATGCATTAAGGGGACAGAGGAGGCATTGTGAAGGTCTGCTTTCCTCCCGAGCCAGACAGGCAACAAAGAGAGATTGGAGGCACGCACGCACGCACACACACACACGCAGAGTGAGCTATTCAAAAAGTGGTTCTGCATGCGTGATTCAGTTTTTTTTCATTGATTTGCACTTAAAAAGGCTCAGCATGGCATCTACATCCTCTTTTGTTGAAAACAAACCATTTGTGTGAGTGCACATGTGTGTTTTATTTTGTAAATGAAAGGGCAACCACTGTATGGTAACACATTTTTGTAATAAAAAAAGTGAAATTAAAATGAAGATAAATACAGAATAATGTGAGAAGTGACAAAAGAAAGAGAGGACACAAACAGAACCATCACTGCCAGAGGAAAATAATAACACTACTGTTGTGGTCTGGTGGAGAATTCACCATCCGATCGCCGTATCACCTTTCAGTAAATGGGATTATGTAATGCCATGATGACAACGTGATTAGATTTGTGAGGATTCATAACAGAAGGTGGTTCCTTGGGGGTGCTGTATCAGGACATCCAAACTGAATCTCAACCTTTTAAATCGTTGTATTTGTTTGGTCATAACGTGCTGAATCTGAATAATACAGAATATGATCAGGTTTGACTTAAGCCATTATTTACGTTTTGTCCTTTACTGACATTATTTCTGCATGCGTAACAGTGGAACCATGTGCTGCATGATCTTTAACTTGACTCAGTATGGCTTTCCATTCTCACTTTTGTTTACTATGTTATTTAATTGAGTGAATTTGGCTACCAGGGAAATGTGGGAACAATTGGGTCTTCCCACATGGGAACAGCAGGGGGGGGGGGCAAAGACACTGTGATGGGATACAGACGCTACGCTCCAACTGATTAATGGCTCTCCTCTTCTATAATTGGTGGGCACAGCAGCTATTTTGTGTGGTGGTGGGGGGGGGGAGTTGTCTCTCTATTTGTTAGTTTGTGTGGGAATGCATGCATATTTTGTGCGTGGGTGAGAGTGTGTGTGTATGTGTCCTCAATGCCCCTTTTTCTGGGCTCATTAAGGAGAATGCATCGTAATTTGCGTCAGAGGCGAGTGAGAATGACACAGTTGAGAGGGTCTTGTGTTCATGCGAGCGGAGCAGCTGGCTAAATGGGATACTGAATGAGAGGTTGGGGAACATTAGAGGATGAGCTCAGAAGTACACTGAGGCAGATTCACGTACTTCCTCCTTGATTGACGTAGTCTGCTTTGTGTGCCTAGGAATGAGCAACGCTTTTGTAGTTTGGGGTTTGAGGGGGCTGGAGCCTCTCAGAAACATAAACAAACTTATACCTATAGGGACAATTTAAAGTTTTCGAGTTCCTATGGGAGGAAAGTAGTGTGTAATGGGGGGGAACATGTCATTATCATCATCATCAAGTTGTGACCTTTGGCCCTTGTTTTTCAGGTGCACGCATCATCATGGCGTGCAGAGACCTGGAGAGAGCAGAGGAGGCCCGGACGGATATTTTGGAAGACACGGGAAATGAGAATGTGGTCATCAGGAAACTGGATCTCTCGGACACCAAGTCCATCAGAGTGTTTGCTGAACTCATCAACAAAGGTAGGGAACTAACCTTTATCTTATATCTCCGTAAATGGCAGGGTCAGTGGATCAATCCTACTGGAATCTCCTGATTTTCCTTTCTTTGCATACTGCAGCCGCACCACTATTTATGCATATGTGCATGGATTAATGAGAGGCTGTAAACTGTAAAAGGACCATGTAAATGTAGTCCTCTTACCAAACATCAACTGCATTTATGCCGTTAATTTAACATATGATACTCATGGGAAATTATTATTACTAACTCTTTGGTTTGGTATCTTCTTTTCAGAGGAGAAACAAGTGAATATCCTGATAAACAATGCAGGCGTCATGATGTGTCCCTACTCCAAGACTGTTGACGGGTTTGAAATGCAGTTAGGTGTCAATCATTTGGGTAAGTCATACAGGAAGTTGTCATCTCTACCTGGATTTTAAATCCATGATAACGTGCATTTTCACACAAGAATATGTCATTACGCAGTAAATGCAGTGAAGTGGTTTAGTTGGCTTAGTGAGATAATTAAAAGAGAGACTGCTCAGTCTTGGTAATTGATGTAACATACAGTTGGCACTCATATCTTTGAGGGATTTAATAATACGATCACATAGTGATATGAGGGATTTTCCTACTAAAGAAGTTACACACATTTGAATCCATATTAGCTGGTATTAACAAAGCCGCACAACCCATGTACAAGCCAGCTGGCCAACGTGTCAGTCAGGAAAATGAACCAGAGTTACTGTTTTTCTTCAAGCTCTCAGTGTTTTGAACCATGGCTTCCTTCCAAATGATCTTTTCCTCGGTGGTATTTTTGTCACAGGCTGACAGAGATAGGAACAGTCTGTGCTCGAACATGGTCACCCACACACATATGAGAACACTTACACAGACCCACACACACACACACACACACAGTCACACACGCATGCATGCACACATACATAAATACATACCTGTACATTCACAAACATCCTTTACATGTACACGTGTACTTTAAATAGCGATAAACTCTGCTTAGGTCATCAGTGAAACAGGAAAAAGAGAACAATAGTATGGAAAGCAAAAACACTCATTTCAGCACTAGTGAGGACACATTGATTTGGGGTACTCCCCCAAGGAATTTTGAGCGTCAAACACTTCATTTCCTGCATTTTGATGAATGTTCATGCACCAATTTATGGTGGAAATGATTTTACTTATGTAAAGGTAAACAAACTTCAGAATATAAACAATTTAAAAATGTTATATAAATATAAAAATATGATGGAATATAATGCAGTAAGGCATGACTTTTTTATGGCATACTATACTATGATTTTTTATGACATATTATACTATTCTGTTTTTATGACATACTATACCATGACTTTTTTATGACATGCTTTACTATGACTTTTTATGACATATTATTCCATGACTTTTTTTATGACATACTATACTATGATTTTTTATGACATACTATATTATGATGATTTTATGACAAACTATACTATAATTTTTTATGACATATTATTCCATGACTTTTTTTATGACATACTATACTATGATTTTTTACGACATACTATATTATGATCTTTTTATGACATACTATACTATGACTTTTTTTATGACATGCTTTACTATAATTCTTTACGGCATACTATATTATGCTGTTTTTATGACAAACTATACTATGACTTTTATGACATATTATTCCATGACTTTTTTTATGACATACTATACTATGATTTTTTATGACATACTATACTATTATGTTTTTATGACATACTATACCATGACTTTTTTATGACATACTATACTATGATTTTTTTATGACATACTATACTATGATTTTTTATGACATACTATACTATTATGTTTTTATGACATACTATACCATGACTTTTTTATGACATACTATATTATGAATTTTTATGACATATTATTCCATGACTTTTTTTATGACATACTATACTATGATTTTTTTATGACATACTATACTATGATGTTTTTATGACATACTATACTATGACTTTTTATGATATACAATACTGTGATTTCTTCATGACATACTATACTATGACATTTTTTACGACATACTTCCTGGACATTCAAATATATCACACATATCTGTGTCCTCTGGGAAGTCGAGAATAAAGTTGTAGTATTTTGAGAAGGAAGCCGGAATAATTAAAAAACAATCTTCCTTCCCTATAGTCTGCTGTGCATTTTGTTATTTCTCTGTATCCCCTTCAGACCGTCTGACAGACACAGAACCCTGTATGGTTAACGTGAGACAATAGCCTGAAAGTGTGTGTCTCACGACTTTCCTCAGGTCACTTCCTGTTGACCTACCTGCTGCTGGACCTCATCAAGCGTTCAGCTCCCGCCCGTATCGTCGTCGTGGCGTCGGTGGCCCACACTTGGACCGGGCTTCGACTGGATGACATCAACAGCGAGAGGAGTTACGATACCATGAAGGCGTACGGGCAGAGCAAGCTGGCCAACGTCCTCTTTGCACGCTCACTCGCCAAACGGTTACAAGGTGAGGTGAGATGGTGCACGCATAAGCACACGACTTCAAGGCGTGGAAGAAAGAAAGAATTACCTAGTTACACATTTGGTATTAAATTTGACTCACAAATTCATGCTGTTGAATAGCCTTTGCAAAATCAGAAAAGCAGCATTGTATTCAGTTTTACACATGAAAAGACTGACGTAAGCAAGTCCAAACTAACCATCACTTGCACACTGAATGGCTTGCATAAGTGTCCGTTCTAATTTCATTTTCTTTTCTCATTCTGAAGAAGTGCAGTAATTACATTTCATTCAATCAGACTTTTTGCTGGAAATGAGCCATTTGGTCGTCTCAATCCATTGTCCTTTCTTCTGCTTAATGGCCAAGAACTGAAAGAAATTACTTTCATATTACGACCCCACAGTCTGATGGATGATTACCTAGATCTGGAATATAGCTATCAAAACTAAGTGCATTAAGATTTTAAATTTAAATTTAAAAAACAAATAGAAGATAAGACATCAAAGAGAAAGAACAACTCTGGCTATTCTACTCATTCACTGATACAGCTGTTGTTTGAAAAAGAAGCACAGAAATATGTGTAAATTGTGATATGCAGAATCATAGCAGAGTGTGCAAATGTTTTTATACATATACAGTATGTGTGTAGGTGACTGCGTAGGTGTATACATGTTGCAGGTACAGGGGTGAGTGTGTTCTCCCTGCACCCGGGGGTGGTGCAGTCTGACCTGTGGAGGCACCAGCACCAGTGTATCCAGGTGGCAGTGAAGATCTTCAGGATTTTCACCAAGACAACACTGGAGGGAGCACAGACCACCATCTACTGCGCCGTGGAGCCAGGCCTGGACAGCCAGAGCGGAGGGTACTTCAGGTACACGCAGTATTTCAGCCAACCTACAATTGGTTATTTACAAGAGCTTTCAGAGTACAGACTTGTGTAGCTGAGGGTTAACAGTTTTTTTATTCTTATACAATACTCACATCAATGCAGCACTCTTTTCAGTGTGTAATGGTCGTTCTCTGTCCCTGACAGTGACTGCGCTCCTGCAAGGTGCTCAAGAGCGGCTTCTGATGACGACTTGGCCCAAAAGCTGTGGGAGATCAGCTGCAACATGCTTGGCATCACCTGGCAGTGAACAGCTGCAAATTAACCGTGCAGTGAAAGGACATTGTATGCTACGTATCATCTTTTAAAGAGCACTTTTACGCACTTTTATATAGAGGCATTAATGTTACTGTTAATGTTGTGAAACAAGCGCGTTTTATAACAGGAGCAGTTCAAAAGTCATTGGATCACTACCGAGAGCTCTTTTATTTTGAAAAAATATCAAAATGAATCAGACGTTTTCGTCAAATTGTATTTATGAGACAAGATTGCATGATGAAAACTTTACGTCTTTGTACTGTACTTTTACTAACCCATGTGGGCATTCTTTGCTTAGTCAGTTTTGTATCTTGAGTGCAGGTGCTGTTCTGTCTTGTTAAGCTTGTAAAGACGTTAGCCAGCTTGGTCTTGCTTTGGATGAAAATGACTACATGCCGCTGATAAACTTTGACTTCCAGTGGGACAGTTTTCGGCACTGAGGAGAACAATTTGGCTCTAAAAGTTTACAAAAGCAGGCATATACAGACAATAAATACTAGGTAATGGACAGAAGAACATGTAAGAGACGGAAAAAAAGTGTCAAGCTCTTCTTCAGACTATTTTTTCCGTCTCTGATAATTTGTCTCCAAACTGTCTCCAAAAGCCCTTTTTCAAAATAACATTTATTGTACATCAGTGAACATACAGTATTGTGGTTGATAGTTAAAGCACTTGTTCAGCTTTTGTAGCACTTAAAGTATTAGAATGTGCATTTATTGATCAGTAAAACATGAGCCATTTGTCTAAAATGATTCCTTTTTTCTCATTGACCAGCCTAGTATCATGTGATCTGCAGTCTCAGATGTATGTGACAACATGTTCATAATGTAAAAATGAAACTAGACTGGCTAAACATATCTGCTTGTCTGTGACTTTTGCGTAAAAATGACTGTGTACATGAGTTCTGAGTGTATTTAGTTAATGTTTCCAAGCTGTTAGGTTGACCTTTTCAGATGCAGTAATGTGACACATGGGACACATTTAACCTTTTAGAGTTAAAGGAGATTAGGTAAATTCAGTGTATTAACAATGAGAGAATTGAGGGTCTTAAAGTCTTAGCCGTGCCACCCAAACAGATGACTACACATGTATTTCAATGTGAATCACTCCATGGTTGATTCATTCAAATGTAAAAAAGTAATGTTGGAATCCTGCTGCCTCTAGCAAAGTACTGTTAACCAATTAGCAAAATAGTGAATAATACTCGAGGCCCCAATAATGGATAGAAAACTGTGTATAGAATGAAGTGGACTGCAGTACATGTACTTCTCTTTAGCTGGACATGAGTATTACTGTAAGTGTGGGACTTGTTACACCGTAGAATCAGTATAATGTGGAACAAGAGAAAATGCCACTATTCTATTTAGAAACGGTATCTTAATCTAAATCACATGACGGAGTATTTAAGACGGATGGAATGTGGCATGAACAAGAGGAGTGGCGACGAGGAGTCTAGGACCAACGCTCCGTCAAAGCAATGTGTGTAATATGACTTAGATTTATAATCACATTCGCCAAACAAAATATATCACATCGGTCTGCGGTCTTGTTTCCAGAGATGTACTCTATTTTCAAAAACAGTTCTTACTTTATTCTAATAAACTGAGAGTAAAATAATCCTATTTGCTTCACGACATTGAACTAGTTTGTTAGTACAATAAGACAAAGAATGATTTTTTTTTACTAGATACAAAAATTAATACTTCAAATTATTAAATTGACCTGTATCAGTACTGATCCCACAGCTGTCCTGCTGTGACACAACCATACGTGTTTTCATGTTTAAGAACAATAAGAGGAAACATTGTGTCATATTAAATTATTACAAGATTATTAAATTATACAGATTACACAAACAGAGGCACAGTTAATAGGTAGCTATTTATATATTTATATTCAGTAGAAATATAATAATATGTGGGAAAAGAAAAGGAGATAAGTGCATATTCAAATAATTTCAGTCTGTAATTTTTTTAAATCTTATAAATAATTCAAGTCTTGTGTGCTTTTCTATTTTGCTGCCTAACTAAAAGGAATTGGAATAAAGCTGGATATCTTTAAGGAAATGAGTAGAATGGGGTTAACCCAGGGGTCGGCAACCTTTCTGTCTGGAGCCGCAAAACATTTGAGCATTTTGATGAAGGTAACACAGTTTATAGTCTAAGTATATAGTATATAAGTCTAACGTAGTGAGGGCCAAAGTGTAAATGTACTACGGAGTATTAGGGCCACATTGAGGGAAAAAACATCTGAGATTTCCAGAATAAAGTTATAATATTACCAGAAAAAAGTAGTAACATTATGAGAAAAAAGTCGTAATATTACGAGAATAAAGTCAGAACTTTACGAAAAAAAAGTCACAATATTATGAGAATAAAGCCATAACTTTACAAGAAAAAAGAAAATAACACGTAAAATTACTACTTTATAATATTGTGACTTTATTCTCATAATGATAGGACTTTTTTTCTCTTAAACTTATTCAACAGTTTTCTTCATCTCCTTGTATTTTTATATCTGGTATATTTTTTTGTACTTTGTACTACTAACTTTTTTACTGCCTTTTTACTAACATGTTTTGCACTATGGAACTGTGATGCTGGAAACTTGAATTCCCCTCGGGATCAATAAAGTTACTATCTATCTATCTATCTATCTATCTATCTATCTATGCTACTAGCAGCCTCTCTCTGTATGAGAGCCTCCTCGCCTGTAGGTGTCAGTGTGGACAATAATGCAAGCTCAGATGAGAAAGAGATGAAGTCACTGCGCATGTGCGGTGTAAAGTATACGTCAGCTCTTCTTCACTAACTAGCAGTTCAGTAGCTACGTGGCCTTCACTCCTCCGACTGTCTTCTCATCTAACAAGACCTCACAAACAGGTAATCTAAGTCCTATTCTATTCAATAGCATTGTGTTGTTTTACATAAAGCTAATCCACTAACTGGAGTGTAATATTTGATGGAAAGAAATAGTATATTGAGTTATAACGTTGTGGGAGTCCTGATGCTGAAGTCGACGTCAGCACTGAGCAGCAGTCAAAGCTTTAACATTGTGTTTTCTGTGTTTTTATATTGTGTCTTGTAGCTTGAACAACATGGATCAGGTAATGCAGTTTGTTGAGCCCAGCCGGCAGTTCGTCAAAGACTCCATCAGGCTCGTAAAGAGATGCACGAAACCTGACAGAAAAGGTAGGTTTCATGTTTAATGTGGCCTCACAGTCTCTCTGTTGTGTTGGCAGCAGTGGTTCGAACCATTCGAACCATTCGAACCATTCGAACCATTCGATCCATTCGATCCAGCTGCCCAATTTCAACAGATTTGGGATCCAAAAGAGCAATATGAGTAATTTTCTTTAATAAGATGTATTTATTTATTTAAAAAGGATCCCCATTAGCTGATACCATACCATCTTACCAATAAGATCATGATGATTCTTGTTATATTTTTTGACATTGATTAGTTTTTTTGTCCTTTCTTCAGAGTTTCAGAAGATTGCCATGGCCACAGCAATTGGGTTTGCCATCATGGGTTTCATTGGTTTCTTTGTTAAACTCATTCACATCCCCATCAACAACATCATTGTGTAAGTATTAAGCAGTAACTCACACAACTTATTTACATGGTAACTGTGTCATACAATTGGTTATGTTGATTTTTATTTTAAGTTACAGTTAAGGGGGTAAAATGCTAAAAAGTATTGTTATAAGAGGAACAGAGAAGAAAAAGAGGTTTTTCTTGATTAGAGATTGTGTGTCTCTGCTCTGTCCAGGGAATCGCTATCCAAGTGTCTCAGTGAGATAGAGAGAGAGTTTCAGGGAGTTTTGATTAACTGCTTTATTGTCTATCTACTTACGGCAAAGATGTGTAAATAAGTCAAATTGGGAATGCAACAATTCACTGAATTCACTGGTACTGTCTGTCCAGCGGTTGTACAGTATGGCAAGTTTTTTCAGTGTCTTACTCTCAATTTTAAAAAAAAACAACAACAAAAAAAAAAAACACAGGCTTTGTATTCTCAGGTATTTCTAGTCCAATACTGCTCTGAAAAAATAATCTTTAATTAATTTAAATACCACTTATTTACCAGAACATATCATTTAGATCCCCAATTGGAGTGGCTTAATTTTGTATAATATTAAACATGTGTTTGTAGATTGTTTTCATGCTCCATCTATTTGGTTTGATTTACAGAGGAACTTCTCAAAACATTTTGAAAACGATATCCTACTAACAAAGATTGAGATATTACTCACTTTTAACAGTCCCAGTTTTTTGGCAGATGAAATTTACATAATTAACTGGATTAATCTTAGCAAAATATTATATCCAGAAAAATGATGGGGCTTAAAAGAATATCCTTCTTGTATACTTTTAAAGATATCCTCTATCCTTTAAGACATATTTGACAATGGAAACATACCAAACCATGACAGCATTTATTGAGCCTTGAATTTTGTGTATTGTTATAACTCTAATACAAATACTTTACAGACCAAACTACAGTAAATCTTAGTTATCTTATCTGGTATAATTAACATTAGATAGTGTCAACAAGTTTCTTATTGGCCAATTACGAGCATAAATTACCAGAAAGAACAGTCTTTTAAGAAAGACAAAATTTTATAAATACTTTTTAATAAGTCTATAATTAACATGAGCACTAATTATTTTATATATAATTAAAATAATAATTATTAATAATTAATTTTTTTTTAAATATATATATATATATATATATATATATATATATATATATATAAAAATTTTATTATTATTT
>CAKAOH010022033.1:0-11884 GCA_916701665.1 Sebastiscus tertius
ATAGAAATATGTTAACCCAATGATAAGGAATATTGATCATATAACCTTATTGAAAAGCATATAATCACCGTTACTGTTATGATATTTTGTAGCCCTTAGTGATGTCCCCACATGACCCTGGCTTTGTCCTGCAGTTGTTTGTGAACCATCATCTGAATGATGGCGTCTAAATGAGCTAATGTATAACTTGATAAGCCTGGAAAAGTTCCTAATTCCCCCAGTGTCTTGTTTAATCGGAATAACAGTTGAGAATCAAATGGACAGACAACAGGTGGCAATTATTTTAAAGAAATAGACACTGGAAAGCCCTGTACATACCGGAGACGGATGGGGTGAATAAATATCCTTTGTGATTACGAGCCCCAACCTCTAATTACCGGACACCAATATAACCAAGACAACTGTGGAATATTATCAAAGAAGGAGGGGCAAGCCCCTCAGCATTGTATATAAGGCTGTGTTCTAGACCCCGTAGTCAGTCTGTTCCGGGCCAGGCTCGGGTTTTGTTGTGTTTCCTGCTCCAACTGAACACAATAAAAACTCTGCTTTTTGCATCAGACTTGGACCGTCTCCAGAGAGTTATTTGAGTATCCTGTGTTGACTTTTTGATATCTTGAACATGGAATTTTTGAAGAAAGTTGATCAGGGTTCCCAGACACTTTGGCCCAAGGTCTGAGACACTCTGCTTCTACAGTCACTCATTAAATGAAGTTGTTAGCTTGTAGGCATGTTTCCCAGCATGCATTGTGTTGGGTCCTATCTTGTGTATTGTGGTAGATATGGAAGGTATTGCAGTGTTGTGGTTCCAGGCACAGATATCTATTTCATTTAGAGAGATGCATAAAAGCCAGAGTGAAATTCCTTTTATGTAATTGGAAAAAAAACTTGATTCTGATTGTGGATGCATGAAGATATCCATACATCTTGGATAATCCAAATCAGAGTATGTACCTGTGTTCCTCAACGCACGCAGCCATGTGGTGATGTTTGGACACTTGATTAAGTTGATTTGGTTTGTGTGCTTCAGTACAACAGACGAATGGAAGTTCTGCTCAGTGAAAAATGAATTTATTTCTGGTAAAAAGAAGAGTTTCAAACAGTGACTTGTTCATCAAGTTTCTTGTTTCTTATAAAAAATATATGTCCAAGATGCAAATATTGTAGAAAAACATTTTAAAAATATAAATATGTAACTGAAATATACAGCATGTCTTAATGTTAGTTTGTTAGTTAGTTAGTTAGTTAGTTGTTGCATTAGTTTGCGTAAAATATCATCGTGACACATTAGGAACTGTATCTGAAGTGGATGACTTGAAAGATTTTATAGTAAACAGACAATTTTATGTGCAAACTGATGAGAACACGTGACCTGTATTACAGTAGGTACTCTTACTGACAGACTGTTAAGAGCAACTTCAATTTACTCTTCAAATATAAGTATAGTATAAAAGTATAAAAGTATAAAAACACAAAGACATCATTTCTGTAACAATCTTGGAAGCACATTTCTCAAATGAAACATTTCCCACACAGAAGACAATACTTGACTTAAAAATGGTCTGCTGCCAGGGAAACCTCCGCCTGTCCTGTTACTCATTAATGATGGGTGTCAGCGTCTTCTCCTTGTATTTCTTCTGAAACTCATGGAAGATGCTGTCAGTCTTGGAAACGGGAGGCGAAAAACACTTCCTCTCAGGGATTGAATACCATGTACCTACGGAGCAGTTCATTTATAATAATTAGGGAAAACTGTAATCACTGCCTAAATAATAAAGAAATAATTCAATAAGAATCATTTATACACGTTTCAGATGTATTCGTTACCTCTGGCCCTCATGACAGTATTGTTGTGGCTCTTGTTCTTTCCTTCAACAAAGTCAGGCTTGTCTGGGAAAGAAAAACATATTTATTTAAAACAAAAGCATTACAGAATACATAATCACTTCAATTATGGAGAGGACCCCCCCCCCTTTTTCCATTTTAAAACTTCAAGAGTTTCTGGATTACGTAGTTCTGGAAAAATAGTGGAGTTTGGTTTTCAAACATGTTGTCTTATGTGGAATAATTCTGTCTCGAGTCTGTTCATGCATGACATGACCAGTCCAGATAAATAAGCTGCTCAACACTGTCACATTGTGGCTTTACTTTGTAGAAGAAATGTAATATCTACGGCTGTCGAAGTTAATGCGATAATAATAACGTGTTAACGCAAATTAGTTTTAACGCCACTAATTTCTTAAACACATTAACACAATTGATCTTCCAGAGAATGTACCGGGCTCAGTTTTAAAGCTAGAGTGAAGATACTGGTATCAGATGAAACTAGAAAACCTGATGAATCCATCGGTGCCAACCATGTCATACTAGCTTTCTCTGGGTACCCACGAGTCTCCCCTTTACAGACATGCCCACTTTATGATAATCACATGCAGTTTGGGGCAAGTCATAGTCAAGTCAGCACACTGACAGCTGTTGTTGCCTGTTGGGCTGCAGTTTGACATGTTATGATCTGAGCAAATTTTTTTAATGCTAAATATCTGTCATTGTTTTGTGTTGTTAATTGATTTCCAATGATAAATATATACTTACATTTGCATAAGTGTTGATAAGAGTGTTAAATACTTGACAAATCTCCCTTTAAGGTTAATTTAGAACAGATAAAAATTGTCATTAATCGCGATTAATATGGACTATCATGCGATTAAATATTTTAATCGTTTCACAGCCCTAGTAATGTCAAATAGTTTTATTTTTATTTTTCTATGATACTGTCTTTCTTTATTCTGAAATAAGTGCCTGCTTTTCTATGACAGTAACCTCTCTTTTGATCTTGCCTTTACTTTGATTTTCAGACCACTGTCTCGCCCAGCCGAGCAATGCCACTGATCAAATTTAGTGCACTTGTCATGAGATGTATTTCAGTTATATAATGTCTCTGTGGTTCACGGGGGAAATAATTATGGTGATGTTATCAAGTTTTTAGTAGTAAGCCTTTGTTACAGACTGGGGGAAGGAGTTTGAAAAATATGGGTGTTTATCAGGCAGAGGGACTAACAAAAACACACTATCGAGTTGCATTATGGGAAGTGTAGGAGTGTTTTTGGAGCTTAAGCCATATTAACAAGTCAATTTAAAATTGCTGTAGTACCTCTTTGATCTCAATATTAGGATTTACCTGGGACAGGATCTTTGGTTTCCTTTGTCCCATTGTATCCATATTTGAAGCTGAAGGAATTGGGTAAAACACTGAACTTCAGGACATCGCTGTTCTGGAGGGGCATGACATTATGGCTTCCATTTTCAGCCTCACTTCTCTCTCGATCAGCAGGCTGGTTGAGTGTGACGGTGTGGTTCTCTGTCTTCACCTCTCCACGTTTGAGTCTGTTTGAGAGGGACCACCTCCTCTTCAGTGTCAAGCAGGGCTTAGTTTTTTTATTCCAGATCCTCATTTCAGAGGAAAGTGGCAGCTGCTCTTTGTTGGCGGGCCCGACCGTATCAGCTTTCCTGAGACTCCCCCCAAATGAAGTACACTTCTGTGCTTTCAGTTTGCTTCTGCGCCTGATTTTAGTTGGTGGTAAACTTATCTTCCATTTTTTGTAAAGCTGTTTGACTGAAGATTCCCATGTTGACATAGTTTTCCTGGACTTTCTCTTCATGGGACTGAGATTCACAGTCAGAACTTGTGGAGGACTTGGTACTGCATCAAACACAGCATTTGGAGATGAAGCATGGCTCTTTCTGCTGCCAGTTAAAACACGCTCATCTTGTGGTGTTGAGCCAAACAGTACCAGTTCTACAGTTCGAACGTTTGAGGCTGAAGGTTCACCATCAGTCTCATCAAGAAAAATCTTCCCACATTTTGAAGCACCCTCAAGGACATGGAATTTCTTTGATTTCTTAAAAACTGGGAAAAATCTATCATGACTGCTTAGTCTCTTCCCCTTTCTTTCAACAGTTTCATGTTTACCACTCCAAGTTGTCTGTCGGGCACCGGTCACACTAATTTCAGTTTCCTCTTCAGTTTCCAATGATGACTCTTCCTCATTTGTAGATATCAGCTGAGCTGCTTCAGAATGTTCTTCCAGGTCTGACATCTCACTGGCAACTTCACTTTCGCTGCTAGAGAAATTTTCAAGTTCTTTGTCACTGCTGTCCGAAGTACATGACTGCGCATTTCCTATAAATCTCAACTGATCTTGTACACAATCCACTTCAGGATCTGATTGAATTTCAGTTGCACTTCTGGAGGTTTTTTTGGTTTCTTTCTCGTCTGAACCGCTTGATTGGCTGCTTTCATTTTCCAAGTCTGGTATTTGCTTGGGAAATACATTTTCAAGGCTGGACAGATGATCTTCATTTTTACTTATGAGAATAACACCCGACTGGCTACTATTTATGCTTCTCTGGGAAACGTTCTGTGGTTCTTTGTCAGAATAGGAGTGAGGTTTGTCGTCATCTTCGGTTAAGTCAATGGTGTGACTGAGTTCATTGCATAGCTCAGGCCAGTCAAGTGTCATGACCTGATAGCTGTCGTTCTCCTTGCCCTTTGCTTGATTCTCTCCTTCTGTGGCAGAGTGGAATTTACTGTCAGACCTGATCGCACACAGTTCATCTTTCTTTTGTACTGCCACCTCTTCCTTGACCATGGTCTTCTCAGTGACATCTTTATGACTTTGCTTGTACTTGCACTGGCATTTACTTAAAGAAGCAGTGTTTGACCCCCAAATTATTTCCTTCAACCTTTCAATGCAGCAAACCTCTTCTATTGGACAGAATGACTCATTCTCCAGTTTTCGGTCACTCAATGGGGCATCTGTAATCCTAGGTAGCTCACTCTCCGCAGAGCTATTCGTGACTATCTCTGGCTGGTTGTCCGTGTCCATACTTTGTGGCAGTTTGCTTTGTACTTGCTCAAAGATAACTTTGGCCTCTTCTGGAGGCAAAACTTGGATTTCAAATGAATATGGGTCACTGAAATCCCTCTCCACTTTATTAGGAGAGGCAGTTTGTGTTGAAATGGCTTCAACAGTGGAGTCTTGTTTTTCTTCACTTGAGTCAACTCGTTCAAGCTTTATCGATGACAACATCTTGTTTGACACCTCACTTGCAATTTGTACAGGAATGCCGTCGTCTGTCTCGACCTGATCTGACTGGCTGTCACTCTCGAGCGTGTGAAGACGACGCTTCAAAGACCACGGGAAGTCAAAATCTTTGTCAATGTCATCTAGCTGCTCATTAATATTCAACCATGATGACTTGTAGGGCCGTTCTGAGTAAACGTCATTTTCTTTGAGGACATGGTAGCTTTCGAGCTGCTTCCCAAAGCCGCTCTCTACTTGTGACAGTATGACAGAGTCTGGTGTTTCATGTTCACTGCAGAATTTTTCAATACCAGCGAGACAATCCTTGTACAAGCAAGTCTTGAGGTCATGTAACAATTTTTTTAAGTTGCAATCCCAAAACATGCTTAATAATTTGCGTAGAGTAGAAAACTCAGAACAATCATTTAACTCCATCTGAGCTTTTTCGCCATCCTGTATCAACTTATTTAATGTGGCAAGCATCCATGGGGTTGTTGGGACTGAGGAAAGATCTAAAACCTCCTTTGGATCTGTTGGCATCTCACTTTCATCCTTCTCACCGCTTTCATTCATTGTCACTTTGGAGGTTACTGATTGTTGAGCAGTTGGTGCAACACGCTGTATGCCAATAGCCAGCTCAGATCCTGTGTCATCTGCACATAACTGTTTTTTCGATAAGTCTTGAGGCCCAGCTGCATCTGAAGATGACACAATGGTACCATCATTGGATGCTGCTGATTGCCTGATTGCAGATTTGCTGGACCTCATTTGATTTGGGTTTTCCAGGTAAAGATAAGGTCCTACTCCAGGTCCATCCTGTTTGTTATATGGTGAAATAAATAATTTCTCAAGGTTACTCAAAGATACATCTGTTGCAGTGTCCTCAGGCAATTTACTGATTGTGTTAGGACTGGTCTGCTTGCTGGCAACCTGGTAACTTTCCTGTGACAATGGTTGCACGACAGCTACAGCTCTTGTGCGGCCAGGAGATAAGTGAATGGAGCTGTCATTTGCCTTGACAGATGAGAGCATCTCAAGCCTTTCACGATTGTTTGCCACAGATGATTGGGTCTCCTTTCTCTGTGGTGAAATGCCCTCAGGCAACTGCATCAGTTGAGATACATCACTTAAAGATCCAACAATTTTTTTAGGAACAAATGCCTTACTTCCATCTTGTGTTGCTGTGACGTAAAAGACAGATGGCACATCTAAGCTGTGCTGTGTGGACATAACACTGTGGGTTGTTTTAGGCAAATATTGTCCAGAATTCAGTGGTAAGGACCGGTAGGCCTTCAAGTTATATGTTTCAGTTACAGTCGATGTCACAGGTTGCATATTTTGATTGGACGCCGTTATTCTGACCTCGCTGCCAAACTGCTGTTGTCCGTGGGGTGAACTAGTATTCACTGGAGGACGACCATCTGTGCCAGCAGTGGATGGATCACATAGATAGTCCTCAATTTTTGCAATCTTTTGGCGCATTTCCTGTTGTGTATCAACAGCAGGATTTAAGGGAAGCCCATTTGTTTTTGAGAAGAGAAGGTTGGCTTCATACTGCCTGCTATATGAATTTGAGTTAATGGAGGAGGTGGCCTCTCCCCAGCTCTTATGTGTTGAGTATCGTTGGGTTTTCGGACTCATGCTGGAAACGAGAAAATGATGTCCATTTGATGGTGAGTTTGTTGTAATGCTGTTGTTTCTGAAAGACTGAGATGCAGCTGTATTATAACTTGAAGGGGAGTAGCGAAGCTGAGAAACATTTTGCCTGGGATTGTTGTTATGAGCAGTCTGTCTGTAGGTGCCAGTGCAAATCACCTCTTCACGTGGAAGTGAGGTAGCTGTTGTAGTGTATGCTGAAACAGGTTTAGTCGACTGTCCATTGTGAAACAAGCTATTCTTATCCCTATAATATTGGAGATCAGATACAACGTTACCATCCGTTGTGCTCATACGTGTCCTCATTGATTGTACTCTCACTGACTGGTTCCAATGTGCTGACATGTTTTGCTGAGGGTACGTAGTGTTTACTTCCACCATGTTGGGTGGACTCTGGGTCGAGGAGTTCTGATCTTGCTGAACTACACAAGTGACCGGCAAACCAGGGTATCCACTTTGCATATTAGCAGATGAGTGTGGCAGATTGCCTGTTAAAAACATTTTCAGATAATAATTGTTCCCTCCAGCTGACTGCTGAGAAGAAACTGCCTGATGAGCAACTGCTGAGGTCTGCCAATTTGATGGCTGCCTGTTAGAGTAAGCTCCATCGCGATAGTTCAAATTTGCATTATGTGGTGGTCGGACTCCCGTTTCCGCTGTCCCGTACTGCCATGAGACATTTGCAGTCCCAGCTTGCTGATTCCTCGTTGTGTTGTGGGTGAAGGAATCCTGTGAGGATTGTGAAGGTGGTCCAACCTGTCTGTGCTGTCCGTTCATCCATGCACAAGACTGCATTTTTGTCCTCCGTAGGCTTTCCTGAAAGAGAAATTAAAAAAATATTAACAGTTGTAAAACAACAGGTTAGTACACAACCTCACATTTTAAAAAATCAATCTTGTGGTCACTCAAGCACACACTCAATCCTGTTTTTTCTTGTCCTTGTCGAGGTCTCTTGTTTTTCAGCTGAAGCGTCATCATGACTTGTGTTGCATGTTAGCATGCCCCTTCTGCTGCCACCTGGCCAAACAACTCAATTATGTCTTGCTATTCCTGTCAAACCAGTGGGTTTTCAACCCTGACACAACATAACCTCCAACCTCCAAAAACGGAAAATACCCTAAAAATTAAAAACCAACAAAAGAAAAAGACATGGTATTCTCAGGTGACAGTCACAGTGTAAGCTTATATATTATAGCTTTAACAACAACAAAAGTCGCTGTCAATTCTTAACATTCCTGCTGAGAGACTGGCATGTTTTCTTACATTTCAAAGAATAACTGCCGACTGATTCTATCTGCAGTTGTTTAGAGTGTCAATCAGTTCATAGTCAACTTGTTGAGCGCAAACAAAAAGAGCTTTACTCACTAATCAGTCTTGTCGTTCTCACAATTGTTATATAATGTAAACAACACATCCACCTAATACTGAGGTAGAGCTACGGCAATCAGTGGGCGAAGACCTATGCTGAACTATAAATCAGTTGTGTACAGAAGACACTTGTAACAACATGACGCCGAAACAAAAGCCCACCTTCACTCACTGACAATAAAAAAAAAACGGAAAATACCCTAAAAATTAAAAAATAACAAAAGAAAAAGACATGGTATTCTCAGGTGACAGTCACAGTGTAAGCTTGTATATTATAGCTTTAACGTATTTTTGAAAAATGATAATACGCAGTAAGCAATTTGTTCATTTTTAACAGGGGAGACGGGCCCTGTGCACACAAATCTTTGCACAAATGTCAGGGTGATAAAAGCTAAATAAGCCAGACGGACTAGACAAACACTATGGCAAGCCGTTTTAACATTTAATAGCTAGACAGGATATTCATTAGAGATATCTACAACGTCATTTTGCCTAGTCAGAACTCTAATTCAAATATCCCTCATTCTATTTTGACAAGGCAAAACTCTAATGTTAGATATCTGTAATTACATTTTGACTAGTATGATTCAAACTACTTTCGCCATTCATGTGTATGGAATTGGTTATTACGGATATCCCCAATTCAGTTGCGAATATCCATAATTCACATTGCGGATATCCGCAATATGTGGATATGCTGTGATTTGGTATCAAAGACTTTTGACATTTGGAGACTTATGCAAGAATATATTGCAGAAGACATATTGTTAATGTAAAAGACAATCGGGGGACTGATTTGGGGCCATATACCCAGTTAAACTATGGAGGCACGTTACTAACTAACACAGCTGCGTGCTTATTTTCACAGGTTATCAATCTGGGTGATGGAGGCACCGGTATTTTGGTGTGTTGTTTACGGTGACCAGACTTCCCAGTTTCAAGCTGATGTGTCCCGAGTCCCGACAAATATCTGTAAAACACTCAAAAATGTCCCGGTTTTCAACAGTCACTAACAAATTGTCCCAGTTTTCACAACAATTAGAATAACAATAGTATACTAACAGATGTTTATCATGTTCCACTCATTAATTAATTTGTGTGCACAAGATAAGTATACAGAGAGCCAGCACAGCGTACCGCTGCAGTCGTGCTGTTAAGGCACAATTATGCACGGCAGATGTGGTGGTTACATTTAGTGCAGTTTTGAACCACAGAACCCTCAAACGTGGCGTTTTGATTAATTATTCTACACAGAATAATTAATCATCAACAGGCATTTGGCTCCTCTTATAACTCCCTGTACAAAGGCCCAGATAACAATACGTTTCCTCTGAGAGAAAACTCTCTACAGGACTCCCAAACTGTGAGCGTGTCATGAGGGGGACAGCCCTGTGATTAAAGCCTTGTTATTTAGCTAATGTTTCATGTGTTTTCAAGGTACATTTCGTTTGATTTGTATGTTAATTCAATAATTTATTTGCATGCAAGTTATGTTAATGTTATGCTAGATTTATAGTGGACTGGAGCTTCTTATGCATATATGATTGAGGTTAGTAACAGATTAACGTTAGTTAGCTACTGTGATAATACTATAACTAAATTAACTCTGAGCCCGTTAGCTAACGGTATGTAAAGTAATCTACAGTGGTTGATATGGTGACCAGGCGTTAGGTAGATTAGCCACAGCACCAGACAGATTGGATTACAGCCCAGGTGTTGATTTTTATCACGGCAGAGATTGCTTCATTCATAATTAAGATGCATTATTTTCTGATGATCAAGTTCGTTGTTAAAAGTTTTTCTAAAAGTTTCTGATGGCCATGAAATGTATGCCTTTGTTGTTTTATAGCTAAGGGATAGTTATAGCCTAGAAGAAACAAATCACCGGCACTCACAGATAAAGAGTCTTTTAGGTTTATTCTGGGCAATCAAATGAACGCGTTTCAGCCATAGGCCATCACCGAGACTGTTCAAGATTTGGAGACATGCTCGCTGCTATTTTATATAGTTTATATCTTACCAGTGCACAATTAATAATCAGAGGAAGTTTATAACCCGTGATATTCCCATAACATTTGCTATTATTATATTATTATATTATTATTATCATTATTATTATTATTATTATTAAAGTAGCCTCCTGATTGAAATAAAAGGAAGAGAGAAGGAATGAAGAATACAGATTTTGTTAACGATATTTATTTATCCATAACTCTATATTTTCAAGGGACACTTAAATTACAACTTTTTTTTAATTTGCCATGGTGAGCATTTTAATTTGACTTGCCATGAGCCCTGTAAAGTATGCCTATAATCATCTTTTCATGACCACTGTCTATTAAAGGGACCGTTTGTTACTTTTTAAGCGTATAAATGTACCGGGTCGGGACACATGCGCGCTCGCATGTGCACACTCGTGTGTGGCCGGAGCCTCGTCTCCTCTGCCTGCTTGCCTTCAGTCACACAGCGCGCGCGTCCTCGCTGTCTCGCTCCACCTCTAGACATGAACGCGCGCTCACTCCACACTGCAGAAGAGTTAGTTTAGCTCTGAGAATATCTAGTGAATGTACAGTGGACGTTTGTGCAGAAATAACTGCTGCAGCTCCTCCAGACCAACAGAGGTTTCCCGTGTCTTGTGAAGTGACGGAGCTCCGCAACGAGACATGTTATCGTCTACGACCGGGTGCCTGACGGAGGCGATAACCTGTCTTGCTGCGGAGCTCCGTCACCGACCCGCTTTTCCTGCTCAGCCAGCAGTGATTCATGGAGACCTTCGTCTGGTCAGCTAACATTACTGTCAAGCAGGTGAAATATAGTGATATTGTGGTTTTAGCTGACGTGTGTCGCCTCACTGTTTTGAGCAATGCTCGTTCATGTCTATATAGAGCGAGCAAACGTGAACCCGACGCTGACTTTCGTTGACTTAATGGCCACAGGTGTCGCTGTTAACAAGCAATTCTGAAAGTTACAAATAGTCCCTTTAACTGATTTTAAATGTGGAAACTGGGGTAGATCATTAGAATTTCGTATGACTTGACTTGTGACTTGCTTGACCTGATCAATGACTTGACTTGACTTGCTTGATTCTCACCACAGTGACTTGGGACTTGCTTGAGACTTGCATATGTGTGACTTACTCCCACCTCTGCCCTACAGATAACCTCTGTAAACAACAAATTGCTGATGGACTCACTCAATGTCCGGGGACAAGGCATGACAAGCCTGATAAGATGTCTTGTAATGCTCTGTTGCCTGTGAAGATGCTGTTCTGTACCAACTTAAGGATAATGATTCACTTACTATCTTTCCCCGATCTCGCATGTATCAGTATGTATGTGTATCATATATCATATGTATGTTCTGGAAACTGCTAAGAAACCCCCCTTCATTCATCCTCTGAATGCTCTAGGTCTCTAGTCTGATCCATCCATCCTCTGAATGCTCTAGGTCTCTAGTCTGATCCATCCATCCTCTGAATGCTCTAGGTCTCTAGTTTGATCCATCCATCCTCTGAATGCTCTAGGTCTCTAGTTTGATCCATCCATCCTCTGAATGCTCTAGGTCTCTAGTCTGATCCATCCATCCTCTGAATGCTCTAGGTCTCTAGTCTGATCCATCCATCCTCTGAATGCTCTAGGTCTCTAGTCTGATCCATCCATCCTCTGAATGCTCTAGGTCTCTAGTTTGATCCATCCATCCTCTGAATGCTCTAGGTCTCTAGTTTGATCCATCCATCCTCTGAATGCTCTAGGTCTCTAGTTTGTGGCTGTAAAGTTTCA
>CAKAOH010022034.1:0-26875 GCA_916701665.1 Sebastiscus tertius
TTCATTTACCAGATCTTTCCATTGACAATTCATTAAGTCATCAACCTGAAACCAATTCCTTGTTATTTGCTTGATTATGGAAATTCTTATCACTAAGAACAGATGCAAATCTCTTTTTTGAATCTCATCTGGTATTTTCCCTAACAATAAAATTACCATGTTTTTGGTTAAACTTATATTAAAAATGTTTGAGATTTCTCTAATAGCCTTTTCCCACAAGACACTGATTATTTTACATGACCAGAATATACAGTATATATATATTTGCATTATTTGCTCAGATTCCTCTGGTAGTATACAACCTTACATTTAATTTTCCCATGATTTTTAACAAACATTTAATCAGTGGGTTTATGTTTTTATGAATTGATCTCTTTCCACATGTGTTAGAGAGATAGCTTCTCACTTGGAAATATCTAATTAAATGAGAAGCTTTCATAAATGTTACATTACTGCTGAATGGAAAAGTTACCAAGTTTAGAAAGGGTTTAGAGGTTGTTTTTTTTGCATAGCTGTTCATTATTGTCAATATGCAGATGATGGTGACCTGCTACTGCAGATGGAAACACTTTGCTATTGGCTAGAGTTTAAAACTGAACTCAAACCTTTACATTACACTACATTAGTGAGACCATGGCTGTTTTCTTTTCATAATAATAATAATAAGTATATTTATTTAGTCAAGTAATCTTTGTATCATTTGTTTGCTGTTTCTACTGTCCAGAGGTATTTTATATCTGTAAGTTTCTAATAAAAGTCCTCACCCACAGGAGGCCATCATGCAGAGTGACATGAAGACACCCTTGTTGTCCGGGTGTGCCCCTGAGGCCTCAGATCCCATGAAGACGTCCTTGTTGTCCAGGTGTGCTCCTGGGGCCTCAGAGCCCCCGCCCCGGTGCGTGGAAGGCCCCGTGATCGGCATCATTGGCTCCGGAGACTTCTCCCGCTCCCTCGCGATCCGGCTGGTAGCCGGTGGTTTCAGGGTGGTGGTGGGCAGCCGAGACCCAGACCGGGTTGCCAGGGGTCTGTTTCCTGATGGACTGAAGCTGGGATCACAGAGGGAGGCCGTGGACAGCGCTGAGAGGCTGGTGTTCGCTGCAGTCTACCCAGAGCACTACTGCACCCTGGTGGGGCTGAGCGAGCGGCTGGCGGGGAAGGTGCTGGTAGATGTTAGCAACGCCACCAGGCTGAACAGTGGGGAGCGGTCGAACGCAGAGAGGCTGGCAGAGCTTTTCCCAAAGAGCCACGTGGTGAAGGGGTTCAACGTCATCTCTGCGTGGGCGCTGCAGGCTGGAGCCCACGATGGAAACAGACAGGTGAGCTCAGATATGATGCCAGGAGCATCCAGGTCAAGCTGAGCAGATTAAGACCAAACTAAAAAACTATCACTGGGAGATATGGATGAAGTCAGTATCACAATAATGAATTAATAATAGGGTATTGATTTTGATTTTGATATCTATATATACTGTATAGGGTGGAATCATCATTAAATCATCACACTGATTGTTGTCACATGTAGCAAGATGATATGGTAATGTCAGACTAAACTCAAGATTATATGTTGACTGTTAGTCATAAATTATCCGTCCGTCCGTCCATACGTCCGTCCATACGTCTGTCCATACATCTGCACAGCCGTGGCCAGAGGCATTGTGTTTTCAGGTTTTCCATCCGTCCGTACGTCTGTCCATACGTTTGTCCGTATGTCTGTCCGTATGTCTGTCCATAGGTCTGTCCATAGGTACGTCCGTCCCATTCTCATAAACACGAGCGCCTGGAGGGAATTTCGTCAGATTTGGCACAAACGTCCACTTGGACTCAACGATGAGCTGATTAGATTTTGGTGGTCAAGGTCACTGTGACCTCACAAAACACGTTTTTGGCCATAACTCAAGAATTCATATTCTAATTATGACAATTTCACACAAATATCTAACAGGATGAAATGATGAAGTGATGACATTTTGGACAGACATGGATGTAAACTGACACCTGACTGGTTGGTGGAGGCATACAACCACACGGCAGACTCCAACACCTGTCGACAGACTTTGATGATTTAGTGAAGTTTGTCTTTATGATGAAGGATCTAACAAGAAGAAGTGGTAACGCTCCCTAATGATGCACTGTCTTCCATCATCTACCCCCCTCCAGGTCCCGATCTGCAGCGACTGCTCCGACTCCAAAGACGTGGTGCTCCAGCTGGCCCGTCGCCTGGGCTTCAGCCCCGTGGATATGGGGGGTCTGTGTGCATCCAGAGACGTTGAGGAAACCCCGCTCATCCTCTTCCACTCCTGGGGAAGCTCCATCATGGCTACCTTCCTCTTATTCCTCTTCTTCTATGGATACAACTTCCTGAAGCACATACTGCTGCCCTACCTCGATAAAGGAGAAAACAATTTCTACCAGCTCCCCTTGGTGACAGTGAATGAGACTCTGCCGGCGGTCTCCCTGGTTACACTGGCTCTAGTCTATCTACCAGGTACTGAAAAGAGCATGAAACTAGAAGGCTATTGGAGAACACTGAGCAATAGTTATTTAAACTATAATTTGAAAGTACAGTACTTGTACAAACTCTTAAAACATTAAGTAATACCAATCAATCAATGAAGTTACTCTTTGTAAAGTATAAACTGACAACTGAGAATTATCTTTGCAATGATGCCTTGTTTTGTTTCACACCTGGTACGTCTGCTCTCAGCGACCTGGTTTCCAGCAGAAGCAGCCAGCTGTTTTCGTGAAAAAGCTCTGATAAAACTATTTAAATGTGTAGAGCTTAAAAGGCAAATAAACAAAAAAATCCACAATTTCCAGGATCTCAATAATTTTGTAGTGTTTGTCTCCAGAGTTCGAAGAGTCAAGATAACCAAGATGACCAAACTCTTACATTTCAACAGTAGTTAATATAGGGAGGATGTTTGAATTAAAGGATAGGTTCACATTTTTTTTCAAGTCTGTCTTTGATCAGAAAAGTCATTGAAAATTGTGATGACTTACTCAGATCAAGTTTACACAATCACAAGTTACAAGTTATTATCATCAGGTAGGGCAGCGTGCAATAGGTGTCATACTTTTACCTCTTCCACCTCAGGCAGAAACAAGCACCTTTATTTCAGTCCAGTTGGATGAAAATGTCTGCTCCATCAATTGTATTAAGTCCTGTGTTTCCTCAGGTCTATTGGCGGCTGTCTTTCAGCTGGGAAGGGGAACCAAATATATGAGATTTCCTCTTTGGCTGGACTGCTGGCTGTGCAGTCGGAAACAGCTGGGCCTGCTGAGCTTCCTCTGCGCTGGACTCCATGCTGTGTACAGTATGTGTCTGACACTGCGGAGAGCTGCAGGGTACACACTACTCAATACAGCTTACCACCAGGTGAGCACTGGACTGCCATGCCGCTTCAATGTAATCATTTCACTTGTAATGATAAGTTTCTCTACTGTCCCAGAATTGTCCCAGACGCTGTATCTTTGTGTCCCAGATGCTATTTCTGTTACCGAAACCTGAACACATGTTTGGGTCTCTTGACAACCTCAACTCTGATATTTTTGTGTTTGTTTTTTTTTTTTTATTATTATTATTATTAAAATGTTTTCAATCATTTTAAGGTGAAAGCTGGTGTTGAAAACTCCTGGGTGGAGCAGCAGGTGTGGAGGTCCGACCTTTACCTGTCCTGTGGAATTCTTGGATTTGGAGTCCTCAGTCTGCTGGCTATCACCTCTCTGCCCTCTGTGGGAAATGCCCTCAACTGGAGGGAGTTTACATTTGTTCAGGTCAGGAGATTATTATATGATAAATAGTTTTAATTATTAATTTTTGTCCTGCTAGTTCAGTAATTGTACTTAAAGGAACAGTGTGTAGGATCTGGTGGTATATAGCGGTGAGGTGAGGAGATTGCAACCAACCGAAGCCTCTCCCATGTGCCAAGCGTGTTGGAGAGCTACGATGGCCGACGCGAAAAGTAGGGGTGGGAAAAAAAATCAATTCACCTATGTATCGCAATTATTTTTTTACGATTTTGAAATTAATTTTTTAATGCCAGAATCAATATATTTTATTCATTTGAGTATAAACAGAGGTGGAAGAACGTTACCGCTTTTATTGTTGTATTCAGAGTAATGTGACGCCATATCAGTCCCGTATCCATCAACCAAAACAAACAGCCACCGGCCACGGTGAGCCGAAACGACAAAGTAGAAAACGGCGAAAGGTCTGCGTTAGGGGTATCACGATTCTATTTGACTGGATTTTAAGATCCCGATTCCATTCCATTTGATTTTTTATTTAAACATGCCATTGTTAGACTATGGAGTCTTGATTGGTCAATCAACAGATCATTGGTTTTATGCCCTGACAACTGTCATTTACACTTTCAAATTCTTCTTTAAAAAGAGAACTGAACTCCCTTTTTATTTAGAAAGTGTTTCGACACCGGAAACGGAACCTTAATATAAAGCGCTTCCCTTTATTTATATAGTACAACAAATGGAAAACAGCACACAGACACAGTTAGAGACCAACTGGTGAACATGGTGGAGAATTTAGTAGCTAAAGAGACAGATATTTTTCTCAGGAGTCAGTAGAGACTGAAACAGAGCTAAAGAGAGAGAGTACATCGACACAACAAGGAATAACAAACATGACTCCAAATGAATGCTGATGTTGCATTACTGTATAAATACACCATAATAGGTCACATGTGTTCAGCTTGTTTTGGAGTTCTGTTCTTAAGTGACCAAAAATGATTAATCCAGCTTGCACTCTAATCCAATTTAGGGTGATTTACTATGTGTGTAATTGTGAATCTGTGTATGTTTTCTTATTGATCAAATATAATGACTTATCAAAAGCCTCTTGAAAACGAGATGATATATCTCAAGAGGCTAATCCAGTAAACAATTCATTTGTTGTAATTATCTAATTTCCCCTTATATTTTGTCACCGCAAATACTCTGAATTCTCTGTCTTGTTTTGTGTCTCCAGTCAGGACTCGCGTATGCAGCCTTAACTCTCTCCATCATGCACACTCTCTTCTTCGGCTGGGACTTTGCCTTCTTCCCCGTGGCCTACCAATATTACCTTCCACCGGTGTACCTGCTGGCCCTCATCCTGCCCTGCATAGTCCTGGTCGGACGCATTTTCTTGGCTCTGCCGTGCCTGATGTTCAGACTGGAAAAGATCCGCAGGGGCTGGGAGAGCACACGACACCGCCCCCGAAATAATCAGGAGTCAGGGCCAACTGCAGTGGATCCTTCTCAAAACTTTGGTGACGTCTAGTGTTCCAAATAGTAAGGGAAAGAGATCTGGACAGCCCAGTCTGAACTCTACCAATCTTTCACTTCCTCTATGCTTTGAGAGGCTGAAGTGAAAACACAGGTTAATATATTGTAACCTTAGTTCTATAAGCACAGGTGGAGCCCTCTACTGGACTCTATGGTTAATACTCTCCTCCAATCACATGCACACATTCGCCCTCTGAGATTTACATAAACGTAGCCGGCCAGTCAGGACGTTTACCAAATACGTGCGTCACCACAGTATATAACACCCACTGCTACTACCATCATTATCAGCCTTTTTATTATTAGTAGTTATCATATTTCTATTATTATTACTGCTATTATTACTGCTATTACCACTCTATTACAACCACTGCTATTGGTTATTGTTATTAGTCCTATTTGTATTACTACTTATACCTGTTGTGCTATTGTTGTGGTTGCTGTGCATCTCTCTCTCTCTCTCTCTCTCTCTCTCTCTCTCTCTCTAAAGGTTTTTTTTTTTTTCAAAAATAAATTGCATTGAATTGAATAACACGGCGTCCAGCGCTGCCTGGAATCTCACGCTGTATCGTAACCTTCATTCTAACTCCCACAGGCTCCGCCCTCTACTGGACTCTATGGGTACAGTGGGTGGAGCCCGATAGATGTACGCCCTGCCATGCCTCCACATCGACCTTACCACACTGATCCAGACTGGTTAAAGATTAGATACCGCAGCCCACCTACTTCATAATCTAGGCTGTCGCAGCGGAGAAGTAGGAGGGCCGTAGCCACCTCAGATAGTACACGACTGATCTGGGTAAAGTTATGCTCTAACCAAAATAAATCAGATTGACATCACAGTACCCTTAAGTAAAGTGGATGTGAAGACCACAATTAAGCATAAGCTGAAAGAAAGGTGGTAAAAGCGGTGGGAAGAAGAGAGAACAGGAAGGAGGTTATATAGTGTTCAAGGAGAGACACTAATATCTAGGTTATGTTTTGGGCATACTGGATTAAACAGTAGGCTACGTTATTTAAAATAGGAAAACATAGTATGGGAAGGTGTGAATTTTGTCATCAGGAATAAACTTTAGAACACATTTTGCTCTACTGTCCGAAATATGATGCTGAGAGAAGGGAACTGGTGGTGAATCTGGAAGAAAAGGAGCTGGGCTATGATCTAAGTGATTTCTTACAAAGAAGTTTTGGGGAAAAGAGTTATTTATTTTTTGATCCAGTATCTCAGGAGAACAAATTTGATAGAGACAATAGGACTCTGTTTGTGTATGTATGTATACTGTATATACTTTTATATTATTTATTTCCATTTTCTTTAGTAATAGAACTAGTGCAGGGGTCAGCAACCTGCGGCTCCGGAGCCACATGCAATCTCTTCAGCCCCTCTCCAGTGGCTCCCTGTGGATTTTTAAAAATGGAAATGAATAACTATTTTTGTTTACATTTTCATTTTTATTTATCATTGTTGTAGGTCTATGGTATGATGGTAAAACGGATTATTAGGGCCACGTTGAGGAAAAAAATTAATCTGAGATTTTGAGAAAGTCATAATATTATGAGAACAATGTCATAATATAAATTAGTAATTTTACGTGTTAATTATTTTTTTCTCATAAACTTCTGACTTTAGTCTCACAAACTTCTGACTTTATTCTCGTAATATTATGATTTTTTTCTCGTGAAGTTATGACTTTATTCTCATAATATTACGACTTTTTTTCTCATAAAGTTATGACTTTATTCTGTAAATCTCAGATGTTTTTTCCCTCAATGTGACCCTAATACCCCGTAGTACATTTACACTTTGGCCCTCACTGCATTAGACTTATATACTATATACTTAGACTATAAACTGTGTTACTTTCATCACAATGCTCAAACGTTTTGCGGCTCCAGACAGATTTCTTTTTAAATTATTTTTGCCTAAAATGTCTCTTTTGATAGTAAAGGTTGCTGATCCCTGATCTAGTGAGTAGTTAGAATCCTGATCCACCACCCAGACCAGCTGGTGGCGGTAATGCGTCATAAAGTTGTTTGCCAACCGCCACAAAACACCACCGAAGAAGAAGAAGACGAAGAACGTAACATATCTATTCAAGGTGAAGCTAGCAGCTAGCAGCTAGCATGGAGGCAGTTATCCAGCTGCTACGTCTGTGCAGATTCTAGCTCTGAATGAGATCAGTCTTTATCAACATCTGTAAAATATCACATAGCACTATCAGAGAGTAGTCTACCGTGTTCCGGTGTTGTTTTTAAATGGCCGGTAATTAACGCTGAACTTTGTAACGACAGGTGAGTTCATGTTGTTGCTACTTTATCAGCCTGAATAACAGCTAGAATTAGTTAACGGTAACTCCACGGTACTGGTTACAACTTTACACATAAATATAAATATATATATGTGTGTGTGTGTGTGTGTGTGTGTGTGTGTGTGTGTGTGTGTGTGTGTGTGTGTGTGTGTGTGTGTGTGACCCGACAGATTCAGTGATGCTAAGGTGTAAGGTGTCCCTATCTATCTACATTACTGCACTATATCTGGTAACTGCTATCCTGATACACTCTGTGACAGACTGATTCAACTATGGATCACAGAGTTGATTCAGTGTCACCGTTTAACGTTAATGTTCCCTCTCCTAGATCTAGAGTTATGTCATCATACTCACGTTACATGTTTCACCTCCCACTCTCACAGAAACAGAAACAGAAACAGAAGTGGACACTGAAGGACGCAGGCTGACTAGGATGGCCAGTGTAAGTGACTTCAGAGACATAACTGTGTGTGTTTGAGAAGAAGAATTAGTTCATTAATCATTAATTTTGCGTGTTTACTTATTTTGTGCGCAAAGTAAGAACATTTCTACACACTTTAGCGAATGTGGCCCAGTGTCTTTTTTGGAATAAGGGCAAAAGGAAGTGGCAAGGCAGCTTTATTTGTAGAGCACAGTTCAGCACCAGGGCAATTCAAAGTGCTTTACATAAACATTCAAGAACATTGTGACAAAGTGCAAAAGAACATTAAGTTATAAAACAGTTTAAAACAGTTATAAAAACATTAAAGATTAGAAAATAAAAACAAGCTAAAAATAAAAACTAGGATAGAAGCTAAAGTAGAATATAACACACAAGAGTAAAAGTTATAGTGCAGTATAAGATCATTATCTGGTTTAATAAAAGGCAGCAGCAAACAGGAAAGTTTTAAGCTTTGATTTAAAAGATCTCAGGGTTGGAGTTGGTCCTGCAGTTTTCTGGGAGCTTATTCCAAATATTTTGTGCTTCTGCATGTTTAGTTCTGACTCTGGGGACACTAAGCAGACCTGATCCAGATGACCTGAGAGGTCTGGATGGTTCATAACATAGCAGAAGATCAGAAATGTATTTTAGCCCTAAACCATTTAGTGCTTTGTAAACCAGCAGGAGTATTTTGAAATCATTTCTCTGAGAGACAGGAAGCCGGTGTAGAGACCTCACAACTGGACTGATATGATCCACTTTCTTGGTCTTAGTGAGGACTCTAGCAGCAGCAGCGTTCTGAATCAGCTGCAGCTGTGTGATCGATTTTTTTTTTTAGGAAGACCAGTAAAGACGCCGTTACAGTAGTCAAGTCGGCTGAAGATAAATGCATGAACTAGTTTTTCCAAATCCTGCTGAGACATCAGTCCTCTAATTCTTATTATATATATATATATATATATATATATATATATATATATGTAAAGAGAGTATTTTGTACATGTAAACTTTGTCAGTGATCATAAGTTGAATGAACTCCATGTGTTTGTGTTTAGTTGCTGTGCAGCAGAGCCAGGCTGGTCACTTACCTCCCAGGGCTTCATGTGTTGGTGCATCGTGTGGCTGGAACCAGAGCCTTCTCTGCAGCTGGATCCTCAGGTTCTGATGAGCCCCACATAGCTGTCCCTCCCTCTGACATGGGTATGACATTATAGCATTAATTGGCTGGAGCTGATTATAAAATGTAAAATGAGAAGCCTGCTATATACTGTATATATCATAATGTGTGTCTTGTTATGCTATATAAGGCCAGTTATTTTGAGCGGAAACACAAAGGTTTCAAACATGCATCAAAGGCATCAGGAGGCTTAAATAGCTGTGCAGTCTCCTCCTCTGATCCATTTATTTATATTATCTGTGAAACCTGTTTTCATGCATCATGTATTTTTCCCAACGTACCTTCCAGGTTACGGACTACGGACAGTGTGGCCCGATGAGAGCATGGGGCCTTTTGGACCTCAGGACCAGCGCTTCCAGCTGCCTGGTAATGTGGGTTTTGACTGCCACCTGGAGGGAGTAGCAGAGCAGAAGAGGAGCCTGGCACACAAGATGGTCCCTGACGTGCTGTCTTCTGTGTCCAGCAGTGAGAGACATGAGTTCATTCTGGCCCAGTTCATTGGAGAGTGCTTTGTAAGTGTAATAAAGTCAACACTAGTTCTTCTTCCAATAGCTGGCTCTATTCCTCATACATACTTGCTTTTCTGACAGCTGATTTGTGTGTATGTGTGTGTCAGGAGAAAGACGACCCAGCCTCGTCTCAGAAGGTCAATGGAGCTGAAGAGTACTTTGACAATTCCAGTCTGGAGTGTGCCATACAGTCCTGCCCTGAACTACTAAAGAAAGGTACAGCTCTGATACTGTACTCCTCACACACTTCTCAATACAATCCATGTTAATTATCTTTATTTGAACTAGTTGTTAAGAAACAGGTTTTTCATGTGGTCCTTAGTTAAGTGAATGAATGTGTCTTTGCTTGTACAGTGACTTTGTAATTTAAATGTTTTGTAATTGTGTGTAACTAAGTGTTGCTCTTACTGCTGATGAGAAGCATTGTTTCTGTCTGACGTGTATGTTTCCTGATAATGTGACGAACAGATTTCCAGTCCATGTTTCCTGAGGCTCCATCCTCTGGTATGATGGTGGTCACAGTGACCCAAAAGACCCAGAACGATATGACTGCATGGTGTGCTGAGGTGGAACAGGAGAGAGAGCAGATGCTTGACAAGGTGAGCTGCTGTGTGGAGTTTGTTAGAACTGCGGGAGAGAAACTCTCCCAAAACATAAAGATGTTAAGTTCTTTCCCCCTTTGATTTGTTATTCACCGTAGAAAGCTTCTCTTGAACCAACCACAGCATGATGTATGAGTATATCTATCATCTGCACTCTAAAGTACATGATATCACTGTATGTGCAGAAGGACACGTGATTATGAAATAATATGACCAGGAATTACAAAAAAGTCATGAGTGAAATGCATTAAATCAAATGAAGACAATTGCATTTAAGGATTAGGCACCAATTTCTGGATGAAGTAGAAGACAATAGAAAGAATGTTGTGGTCAGTCTGATGAAGTACTGTAGTTGGTTTGCCAGGTATAAGTTAATAAAGGACATTTCTGTGCTTCTAATCAGCCTTGAGATTTGCTTGGTTGCAGTGTGGAGCATTTGATTTTTGTTTCTTTGTTTTTTAATGAAAGCGGGTAATTGAAGAATCAATCTGTTGGTTTGATGGGTAACATTGAGAAGTAGTAGTAGTGATAGAGGGAAGTTATCATCTTCAACCTTTTTGAGTAATGGTGTGTAGTTAAGGTTGAATAAGTCTGACAGCCGGGGGGGGAATGTTAATATCCAGGTTCCTCATCGGCACAGTCAGGTTCATTTATGTATGGCTTTGTGTGCCTTTGGTGTATTTTGCACCAAATGTGGCTGAGGCTGAATATAAAGTCATGTTTAAATTGCATTTCCATTATCGCATCAGAAGTGCATCAAGTGAAGTTGACAAAATCAAAACAGGAGTTTTTGTAGTTTTTGGGAGGAAAATCCTATCACTGTCACTCAGCTTATTATACACATGTGTCACACATGGGTAGCTGAAGACAGGAACTCATCATTAAAGCCACTAAGTTGTTCCTCTGCTTTGCAGTTTGTCGATGGAGCGAAGGAGATCTGCCTCGCTCTGCAGCGAGAAGGATTCTGGGCTGACTTCATCGACCCATCTTCAGGCCTGGCGGTAAGATACCACTGTCACTCAGTGTTGTAACAGTAACACTTATTTAGGAATGGGGCGCCTTATAGTGCTGACCAATCACCATCATCATGATAAACACATCACAGGAGACTGACTGAAGTGCCATGAATAAGAAAAAATCGTTTTATTTAGGGATGGTTACCAAAAACTCAGTGCATTGGTTCTTGTTGCGTACTTCAACCACAACACCGCTGCATGTGAGGCACTAATCTTGTCGGTTAACGGTTAATGATCGGTTAACGAGGGTCAACTATCAGTCAGGAAAACAAATGTAAATTAGCATCCCTAGTCAACATTCAAAACTGCTGATACGTTGGAAATGTATGGAAGAGAATTGCATAATATTTATTTGATCTGTTTTTCTGGAGATGGATGTGATCAGACATCTATATGATAAATGTGTGTGTTCCTCCTCAGTTCTTTGGCTCGTACACCAACAACACACTGTTTGAGACAGATGACCGGTACCGTCACCTGGGCTTCCAGATCGAGGACCTGGGCTGCTGCAGAGTGATCCGACACTCTCTGTGGGGGACACATGCTTTTGTGGGGACAATATTCACCAGCGCACCACCGAGCAGCCTTATTATGAAGAAGCTGCAGGGCAGCTGAACAGAAGCTCATGGACACTGGGTTGCCATTAAAACCGTAAAAACCATATATGGACTGGTGATGGTGTTTTTGACCGCAGCTTCATAATTTTAAGGAAATTCTTTAAGAACATCATAAACTGACTTCTTTGTGTTTTTACCTTTGCAATATGTTTGTATAAATATGAGTTGATTTTGATTTGTATTTATAGACTACAATCCCACAGCTGCTGTCATCACATTAAAGTGGTTCTTGACTAAACTGAAAGTGTTTCTGGACCTTTTAGATACAAATTCCTCTCAGCAACACTCGCCCTGTTTCTCACTGCGTATCTGATTGTGTTGTCTGAACCGTCATGAGATCATTTCATGGAAGATAGTAGACTCTACTGTCTCTACGACTGTGCCGTGACAGTGTAGAACTAGTAGATGCAGCGGAAGACTGATAATGCATTGCATCTACACTCTAGAAACAGAAACAGTTGATGGTTCCTACTGGCATTAAATGTAGGAAAACAAAACGGGAGCACAAGGGAGTAACAATTGAGCATTTTAGAGGAAGGGAGGAATAAATGATACTCTAAATACGTTTGTTAACTCTAGGTACAGTGCTGGAAAACAAAACGGAAATTTGGGGTAAATGGTTTCAGCAACACTATTATTGTGCAGAACTTATGCAAAAGTAATTATGGTAAAAAAGCATTTGACATTTACAATATGCCACCAAAACTGTGAAGGTCCACTAAGATAACAAAAGGAGGTCACATGCAGTTTCTGAGAAAGGGGGTTTCAAGAATTAAGGAATAACTTCATTATTTTCATCTTTCGATCTTCACGCTACAGATAAATGCAGTGGAGTAAAAGTCGTCATTATGCAGAATAATCTATTATTGTATTATAATTATTGATGCATTATGTGTTCATCACTTTAATGTTGCAGCTGGTAAAGATTTATATACTGCTGATAGTTTAATCTATATACATCATCATTTTTTAGTAGATTATTTTCAGTGGAGTAAAAAATACAATATTTCCCTCTGAGATGTAGTCGAGTAGAAGTAGAAAGTAGCAGAAATAGGAAATACTTAGGTAATGTACGAATTCCTCAAAAATGTACTTAAGTATAGTACTTGAGTAAATGCACTTAGTTACATTCCACCACTGACAGTAACTTGTTTATTGGAGGAACAGCTTTAAAGGACAGATGGCATGAAGGTTTTATATGATGTAATAACAGTTCCCTCTACACTAGGTTACTGTGTAAATGATCACTCAAACTATGTATATTAGTCATGTTTACTGGATTGTTGTATGGATGCATCCACAGAGCCACAGTCAGTCGGTAAAAAAACACAATTACTGGAATTGATTCATCATTCCGATCTTTTAATGAGCCCAATGTACAGTAGAAGAGAAATATAGACTGACAGATCAACACAAGTTTAAACCAAGTAGAGTATTGTAGAGGTGAGACAATGAAACAGGATCCAGGAAGTCCAGTGTCAGAGACAGATCTGTGAATTTTAAGGCTTCTCAGATGACAAAACACAACAGTACATAATACAGACAATCGTTGAGGCAACTGATTTATCTTTTGGTGTGTTTGTTCACTTCCGAGCACTGAATGGAGGATAATCAACAAGTTTCTGAGGGACTGTGTAACACTGCGTTAACATAGGACCAGGCATCTACATACAACGAGGCTGAGAATCCTCTCCAGGTGTTGACATACACATATACAGTTCTCTATATACGTGTCGGGACTCTCATATGGATCATTGTTGAGTGCCTTGCTGATGGCCACAGAGATGAAATCACGAAATCTTCTCCTGTAATTCTCAGCAAGACAGCAAATAAGTGAAATTCCCCTAATATATTAACATACTATCATATTACAAATATGATTCTAAAAATTCAAACAATCATAGGAGACAGACTTGGCAATCAGAGCTCACGTTGCAGCTTTTAGGAGGTTTGAAGGGAGTCGTCACAGAAGAAGGCCTGCAGAGTCTTCCCACCGGAGATGTACTTGATGCACTCTATCTCACCACCGTAGTTGCTGGGTTTCTGGAAGTGGATCTCCAGGTAGTCCTGCAGGTCCTCCTCATCCGCCTTGTCCTCGATGTCATCCAGGAGGATGGTACGCTTCGGAGCGCCGCAGAAGGTCTGAAATGAAACACCAGCATCATTTTGTTACATCAGTTTGTCACATGAGCAGATGGATCCTGATGCTACCACCGATATGAACTCAAAGCTCACCACAGCTGTTGATACTAAAAGGATTCAGTTTTTTAGGCTCACATTGATCAATATTACAGATGAGAGTGTATTTTACAACATTTAATGACCAACAAGTTAACATGGAATAATAGAATTAGAATAGAAACACTCATTGTAAGTAAACTAGGGATGTAACGGTTACCGGTTTCACCATAAACCACAGTAAAGGGTTAGTATTACCGTTTAAAGTTTGATTTATCATTAAAAGCCCGGCGGCTCGTAACATTAGCGAGTGTGCGGTTGAGAGAGCGAGCGCGTGAGTATGAAGTTATCAGTAATGTTACAGCTGAACGTAGCAGTGCAGTGTGTGGACAGTTCAGGCTGTAGGTGAACAAATGTTTCAACTCCTCAGACCGTGTCTCCTCCTGCTGATTAAAGTGAAGGGGGTTCATCTGTATTTATAGCAATTATTGGGCTCATTGCAAGATCTCAAATGCAACACAGAAGATAGACTGTGTGTGTGTGAGAATAATAATAATAATAATAATAATAATAATAATAATAATAAAACTGTGTAAATCAGCACATTTTAACAATACCGTAATAACACTGATAACCATGATCATTTTGGTCACTATAATTGTGATGTGAAATTTTCATTCTGTTTCATCTCTAAAGTAAACATTCTAAAAAGTCAAATATTTGACTTACTATGTCACATATGTTTGACATAAAATCTTAATGTAAAAGTCACTAGTAACTCAAGCTGTACAGTATGACATCAAACCAAAATATCAATCAGTCGACTGAAAAGATGAGAACAAGTTCAGCTGGATACTCAGAAATACCGTCAACTAGACAGGGGAGGAATGCAGACCATAATATGCTGGTTGGGTAGAGAGCGCATACAACCAGTACCAGTACCAGTACCAGTACTTTATCTCACCTGAAACTGGTGCAGCTGGTATTTGTACAGGGATCCAACTGGCACGATCACTTCAGAGTCCAGATCTACACGGCACCTCCCTCTCAGAGCCAGGCTCTCAGCAACTACACATACACATACACACACACACACACACACACACACACACACACACACACACACACACACACACACACACACACTTTATAATGAATACATCATTAACACACTGATGATAAGGCTGGGTTTCATTTAGAGGGAGACACTGAAGGTGAGTAGGGTAAAAACATATGAACTAATAGATATCACCATGAAACTTCCCCAGTTAATTACTGACATTAAGGCAATTATTATTTTCTGTATTAAAACAGGTTGGAGTTGCAGTTTGTGTATCATTGTAGTGAATGTTTCCATACAGTATATGCATAATAAGGGAGGATAACTAACAGGTGGAGACATGTTAATGTTAACAGAGGTTGATTATGAATTCTGCCTCAGACGTCAACATGGTACTGATGGGATTTACTCTGACCACAAGGAAGACTGTAGTGGGAAAAGACACATGTCTGTACCTCTACTGTACTCTTACAGGAATCTGAACCATCCATGAACAGCAGGTGGGCTGCACTGGTTTTAAATTGAATGAACTTGCTGATCAGTGAAGTGTGAAATGGCTACAGGCTGCTGCTGCACTCCCTCCTTCATTTACAGAGTTGGTTTGGCTGCATTCCTACTGTAAGCCTTCTGAGCTCTTCTCTCTCTTGCACAATGTGTCTAGAGTTGCAGTCCAGCAGCCGTCTGTCTAATGAGCTTCTGTCTTAATAAAACAGGTGCTAACTACACTAATTCACTGAGAACTACAGGACACATTAGAGAGTTGTACCTCCAGGGTGGAGGAAGGTGACCTGTGCTGTCCCAGTGTTCTTGTCGTACTCCACACTCTCCACCTCTCCTCCTCCTCTGCTGGGCCTGGAGAAACTCATCTCCAGCCGATCCTTTATTCTCTCCTCGGGCATGGAAGGGGGAATGTTGCACACCTTGACCTCCTTTCTGGAAACATTGAGGTGGACCTACATGGGTGAAGGCATGAACCGATTACAGTAATGGTCAGTGCAATGAATACTATAGAGCATATGTACAGTATGTAACTGGATAACAGGGTAACACATAAAGCACCATTGTTCTGTGAGTCAGTATTGATGCTAGGAAATTAGTTGAGGTACACTCTAAATTTATATATTCAACTTTATATTATCTAACTATTATTTATTCACATATAGCTTTAATTTAGCAGTTGAGCTGCTCATCTGCTAAATTAAACACTTAGATGTCAGCTCAACAAAAAGATCAGTGGTTGAATTTAAATTTGATTACTGAATTACTGATAACAAAATGGACTGAACACACTAGACTGGATCTGCTGTGAGCCATTACAAGTCAGGTAAAAATACTAACGATTTCCATATTACATACTTATTATACGGTTTCAATTGTTGTCAACTTCTACAATGAAGTCATTTGCCCATGACGGTGTCATTTCTGACTGAAAAACACCTTTTCAATGATCAATTATGTTTCTTTTTAGTTGAATTCTGTCACTTTAATGTGTTGATGTGCAGCGTGGTGCGGTCGTGGTCTGTAAGTGGAAAACCACCGTCACTGTGTCAAAATGTACCTCAAACTTAACAGTAGGATCCATGATTACTCTTTTTGGTTTCACATCCAAACTGACGTTGTCACAGGACACAGAGCACTTGGCAAGCTTCAGGATCTGAGAGGCCACTGGAGGACAGAACAACAGATATATATCAATTATCATTTCTATCTTTTGATACATGTCATATATGTCCCAGCAGCAGCAGCACCCCCTGCTGGCTGTAGAGCCACACTGACTGACATCCAATTACTTCAGTTACAAGTGATTCAGGAATCATATTTTAGAAAGACCAGTATCACTTTCTAACACAAAGTGTATTTCATATATAACGTATTTTGGGGATTATTAATATTAAAATACAAGTGAAAGTAGATGAAGAACTCAGCTACAGTGTACCACACTGAGTGGATAAAGTGATGTGTACCTTTCTCTTCCTCGAAGGTGATGAGGGCCTGTCCTCCCTGCAGCAGCAAGGTGGGTCTCTGGCTGATGGCAAACTTCCCTCTGATTGGCTGACTGTCATCATCCATGTCATCTTTACTCTGAGACTTGAACTCCACCTCTGTGTCTGGAATCTGGGCGTAGATCTGGACAGGTGGAGGAATATAGAACAATAATTATATGTGACATTACAAATACTATTATTGTTATGGTGTCATTGTTGGATATGCCAATGTATCACTATTATTATTATTATTATTATTATCAATAATAATAATAATAATAAAATAATATACTATAATACTAATATAATAATATAATAATATAATAATAATAATATCACAATTCTTGGGTGCCGATTCCATATGTATTGCGAATTTTAAGTATTGTGATTCGATATTATGATTTATTGTGATTTTTGTTAACTTTTTTACCACTAGACCATGGGAAAAAGTTGAATTGTACACTTCTAGGGACTTTTACTTTGGAAAATATCTAAATTAATAGAGTAAAAATATTTGATTTTCAGCATGTATGTAGTCAGAGAAATATATCAGTCATTGTCAGGAATCATTTATTAAATTTTTTTCCAGCAACCCAAAAATCAAAGAATAAAGATATATCCCTCACAAATTAGTGATGTTTTCTTTTTAATTTATAAGGAACATGTAATGTTTTATACTTCAGGTGAATACAATCTAATCAATCTTATTTCCATATATGTATTTTGTATATATAGTTCCCTTTGATAAAACCTTATTTTGAAAACTGGACTTAGTCACACTTGTATACTTCCTCTAACTTCTCCAACGTGGTCTCTAGCTCTCCCGTCAGCTCCGTTCTCTTTATACATCCATGTTCAGCTCCATCAGGGCCGTTTGAATGTATTTAACGTAAATGTCAGTATACGGGTGCTCTACAGTTGTAGCGTCGGCCCATTTGACCACGGAGATGAGAGCGACGGCCGAGACGACCGCACTTGCGATAACGCTTCTTGTCCATGACAGAGTTAGCATGCAACCTTAGCCGTGATGTCTAGCCCTGCTTTTCCTGTCAATGTGTGAAACCGAAAGTGTTTCCATACTGTACTGGATGTGTAGTGTTTACCACTTTGGATTCAACATGTGAGGGTGCAGGTCGTATCCACGCCGACCCTCCGCCGTTTTATACTCTCTCGTTTCGTCTCGCTGCGGTTTGTTTTGGTTGACGGATACGGAACGGATGTGACGTCACATTTCAAAATTGTAAAAAAAATAAATTGCACTACATAGGTGAATCGATTTTTTTCCCCACCACTAATTGTTAAGATATATTGTATTGTCACTAATCAATATGTAGCAATAGATGCAGTGACAGGTTGGTGTAGTTAGTGAAGACAGTCCTGAGGACTTTTTTCATTCCCACCTTGAATTTCTGCTTCAGTTTTGTGGAGTCGGCCCTCTTAGCCTCCAGTTCAGCTTGACAGCGCTTCAGTTCCTCCAGCAATTCCTGTTTGCCTTTACCAAGCTTCTTGATTTCATCCTATGTGAAAGAATCAAGTGAAAACATGTAGTGACTTCCTTGTTATTCTCTTCTCATTTCTTCCCAGCAGCCTATATAGATGTGACAGAGATGACAGTAACCGTACCTGCACTGCGTTCAAGCTTTGGGTGAATTCGTTCTGACACTCCTTCTGCTTTTCAAGACAAGCCATCATCTCCTGCTGAGCCTTCACCTTGACATCATCTTCTTCCAGTTTTTCCAAGATCAGCCGGGCTTTCACATCATCAGCTTTCTCTGCTTTAGTCTAAAAGACACAGCCGGAAAAGTTCAGACTATGACTATGGCAGACCTGTGGTTAGTTTACCCAGAGGGTGTTGCTAACAGGAGAAAGTATTTCCAGCTCCAGATGATGACGGTGGATTATCACGTTAACAGGGACACCATTTCTAGAAAGTTTAGATGGCCTTCTTTAATTCTATGAACACCACAAACAAAATTCCATTCATCTCAACTGTATTGTGGAGGCAGAAATCTGAGACAGTAATCACTACATGGAAAAATAAAACCAAAACTATCTGCATGGATCAATTCCACCAGAGGGATGAGAGAAAAATAATCAGTGAATCTGAAAGGAAACAGAATACGAGGGTGTGTACACCCAGATTTCTCTGTGTTCCATGTAAACATGATATAAACTGGGATAAGCCTCATAAATGGGATACTCATGGCATGTTCATGTAAACACACTCAATAACTGAGGTTTAAGTGCTGCCTTGCTCACACATTCCAAATCATGTGATGATTCTCAGACATTTCATGTGAAATATATTTCACATTACATTTGAAAACATGAACGTCACAAGTACATTTTTCACCACTCATGTGATGACAACTATGAGACAGACAGACACACAGACAGACAGACAGACAGACAGGAAGGCAGACAGACACACAGATAGAGTGGATGAAGCTGCAGGAGTGATTTGAGTTTCTATGAATATTCTTGTATATTTGTGGGATATGTATTTTTTGCTCAGAGAAGGTAGCCTAATTTTTTCAGCTCATCATTTGCCTCACATTTATATAAGTATTTTCAAATAAACAAAATCATTAAAGACGAACTAGATCTGATGGTGTTGTAGGCTAGCAGTCAGCCATAATGAAACCAACATGGAGACTCAGAGCCAAAGAACACGAGGTCATAACATGGAACAGGTGAACTGGTACCTGGTTAAACTCTATATCCAGCTGATAGTGATAAACACAGCTGGCAGTATACACAGAGTGGATCCAGTTACTGTCCATCTGGACTAAATGTAGCCTATGAGATTTGTTATAGACTCATATTCCTTCCTGCAGCTGTCAGACTCCACAACCAGCACTGCTCCCAGAGGACCACATACACACCAAAAACTGACCATAACTGCACTATAGGCCTTCTGTACACTGACTGTGCAATATCAGTACTACTCAGGTGTTACTTCAATTCATACTGTGCAATACTTTCAGGTGAAATTTCATTCCAATCACAGTACAATATCAATTTTCCACTTGTGTTAACAACCTGTTTATTGTCAGTACTGTATATATTGTTCCTATTTTTTATATTTGCTTCTATTTAAATTGTTCATATTTTATATGTCTGTCTACTTTTGTTTTGCTTTTTTTTACTGTGTTGTATCTTGCTTTTTGTTTTTACTGATGCTTCTTGTTTCTGCACTATCTGTACACTGCACATTTCCCCACTGTGGGACTGATAAAGTAAAATCTTATCTAATTTGATCTTATCTTATATGAAAAGCCTAGAATTTGGTCATTTTGCACATTTGATTTGTGTCTTTTTACCAGTGGCAGAGAGTAACTGAGTAGCCTTCATTAGCCTAGTAGGCCTAATATAACCCGGTCCTGATCAGAAATGTACAATATTACACATCATCACATCACCTCAGTGCATTTTACCAGATTATAGTTGGAGAATTTTGCGTTGAGCGACTCATGTTTATCAGACTGAACTCACTTCAGAGATGAAATAAACCGGTTCTAATGTAGACTAGTTCTAATATAGTTCTAATGTAGACTAGTTCTAATGTAGTCTAGTTCTAATGTAGACTGGTTCTAATGTAGTCTAGTTCTAATGTAGACTAGTTCTAATGTAGTCTAGTTCTAATGTAGTCTAGTTCTAATGTAGACTAGTTCTAATGTAGGTTAGTTCTAATGTAGTCTAGTTCTAATGTAGGCTAGTTCTAATGTAGGCTAGTTCTAATGTAGGCTAGTTCTAATGTAGTCTAGTTCTAATGTAGGCTAGTTCTAATGTAGACTAGTTCTAATGTAGGCTAGTTCTAATGTAGACTAGTTCTAATGTAGGCTAGTTCTAATGTAGGCTAGTTCTAATGTAGACTAGTAATAATGTAGACTAGTTCTAATGTAGACTGGTTCTAATGTAGTCTAGTTCTAATGTAGAGTAGCTCTAATGTAGACTAGTAATAATGTAGACTAGCCTACTGACCATCTGTCAGGGGTTAACTCTCACCTTCCATGTCTCCAGCTCCTTCTTGGCTTCCTGGAAGTCATCACTGCCTTCATCCTTCAGACCTTCGTCCACCTGACAGGAAGGAACAACAATAACAGTAATAACAATAATAATAACGATAATAATAATAATAATAATAATAATAAGCCCCCTGTTAACAATTACTTCCCTTCACACCCTTCAGATGCTACAGTAATTCTTACCTTATCATTTATCAGGCAGTTCTTGTAGATGTCAGCCATGGCCTGACGGACGAAAACGAAAGTAACGTCAGAACAAATAAAAGCAGTCAAATAGAGGCTGTCCTCCTGTTCTCCTACCGTCCTGTCTTCCTGTCCTCCTGTCTGACCGATCTGTTTTGTCGTAAAGTGAGAAAAAAGACAAACAGAGAACACACAGTTCGGCTGTACTCTCTACTAACTGGAAGCGAAACTAAATCGAAAGTTAGACTGATGTTTACGCAGCAGTCTTTTAGTCCCTCCCACCTGAGATGATGCGAGGAGAGAGAATCCGGTCTCTCCACCCTCCCACTGCGTGCTGGAGTCACACTCACAGCTCAATGAAGCTCCTTCTTTAAAGGGCCCACATCGTGCTCATTTTCAGGTTCATACTTGTATTATGTGTTTCTACTAGAACATGTTTACATGATTTAATGTTAAAAAAAAACTTCATTTTCCTCGTACTGTCTGCCTGAATATACCTGTATTTACCCTCTGTCTGAAATGCTCTGTTTTAGTGCATTTCAATGAATTGTGTTGATAGGCAACAGTTTGACTTCCTGTCAGCTGATGTTATTTACATACACTGCAACAGGAAATAAACTGGGACACATTTAGAATGTTTACATTTAAAACCGTGTAATGGTCTAAATATTGTAGATTTGTGACATCACAAATGGACAGAAATCCTAACGGCTTGTTTCAAACACACAATTTCTGAATACAGGCTATGTGGATTTCTCCGTATATTGAGTGTTTTGATAGTTTAACAGTATATATATAGTATTTAAACCTGCTTTATAATATAAAAGACATGAAAATCTCACTTTTTACAATATGGGACCTTTGAGGTGGAGGGTATAAAATATAAATGTAACATTTGCTCTCAATCTAGAATATATACAGTATACAAACATATAATGAGGTGAAGTCAGGTTAAATGGGCCAGATAAGGTTGAGGCATCATTGTATAGCCAATAATCAATCAATAACTGATCTTACATTGTTGCTACAACACTGGTTGACATGTAAGAACATTTTTTATTGATCTGAGGTATGGGCATCGTGTCAGCTTTTTTTAAACAAATAAATATTTAAGAAACCCATGCCAATTTAGAAAAATATAGCTCTCATGCATTGCTTATTTGATGGTCTTATAAATCATTTACCAAAAAGTGTCCCATTTTACCTGACTCCACCCTAGAGAAATCATAAGAAAATATAAATAAGAAATATGTATGAGTGCAAATAATAATGCTGAAAAATAGGATACATCAATAAGTGTGCAAAAATGAAAGAATAGTTTAAATAAATAAGAATATTATTTTAAATGTACTATATAAATAAATGCAGTGTTTAGACCAGAATAAACCAGATTATTGCACTAAATTATTACACTGTTAAGTACAGTTGAAGATATAATAAATTATGGGGTTATAGCTGCTGACAGGGGTAAAAAAATAAATAAATATATGTTGTATATATACGGTATGTATAAATATACAATACTTTACAATCAAATGAACATGTCTACCGTTTTCTAGACAAGACAAGAGTATATTTGATCCTAAATACAATCTATTTACTTGAAGTTGATGACGACTGTATGACAATTAAAGTAGTCTATCTTGGTTTGAGATATACAGTCTAGTTTGAGTAGTTTACGAGTAAGTTTTTACCGGTAGTCCCACGGAACTGACATTGGAGCTTGTACCATGACATTCACACCTACTATGAACCTAACCTGCATGTCTTTGGACTGTGGGAGGAAGCTGGAGAACCCGAAGAAAACCCACGCGAACAAAGGGAGAACATACTAACTCCACACAGAGGGGCCCTAAACTGGGTTTTGAACCTATGACCCTCTTGCTGTGAGGCGACAGTAAACACTGCACCATTTGAAATACTAATTGTATTGTAATTAGTATTCCAAATTTGCCACACCATAACCAGCTGCAATAGTAATGTAATACCGTAATGCATCAATAACTATTATCCAATGATATAATAGGCCTACATATTATTCTGAAATGGGCCCTTCTCAAGGCGGATTGACCAGGTTGTGTAACTGGAGCTGCCAGATCAGATTTTACTGCGCATGTGTCAAACCCCCGAGAGATGACGCGTTGATGACACGGCGCATGTCCTTTTTCACCCTCCGTGGAGTGTCTCACTTAGTGATGGGAATTACGTCTATTTTTAGTGATCCAGATTATTTGGCTCAGCTCACCAAGAATAGTCGGCTCTTTCGGCTCCCAAACGGTTCTTCGTTTTACCACTTCTGCCTTTTATAATTCAGACAAATTTAGCGCAGTTCTGACCTATGATTATTATGTGTGCACATATATCATTCAAATTATTCAATATAATTATACTAAACCTTATAATTTCCAGAATACCGTAATTTTACGTGCTGCTTCGTTTCTGACTGTCACTCATCTTGTCTGTTATTTGCGCATCACACTTCTCTCTCTCTTTCTTGCCTCCTCTCCCTCCTGCTCTGTACCTGTAGACCGTCAGCGCACCGGGCACCCCCGCCCCTCACTGATTGATGGTATGATCCTTGTCTGTCATCACCTGATTGGTTGCACGGACATCATTAACACAAAATTCAGTCACAGTCATGGTATCTGTCCACAGGGGCATTTTTTATCAGGAGGGGATGCGACTCTTCCCAACATTGGACGCTTGGTGGGCTGTCACTAGACACAGGCTGTCCCCACCTGATTTGACGAACGCTTTCCCTCCGTTGGCTGCCCAGCTTTCAAACTGGAAACAGTATGGAGGCTCGTTTGGAAACTTTCTTCTCTTATTTCACGAAACTAGTTCACCGAAATGTGTTTCTGAAAACATTTGAGGAGAGAAATAAGCCATGCAGTTGCTGAATCCGTCTTTATTTTAGATCGACAACGTTTATTTTAAAAGATTCTCAGGAGTTTCGAGAGGCGGCGAGTCGCGTCGGACGCCCATGATTTGCATAAAGTATACTAGCCCTCAACTTTATGCAAATGAGGAGTGGGCGTTGTGACACTCCGTTTCTCAAATTGTGACTCCACACTACCAGAATGCATTGCGTGGCTGCTTACATAGACAATGAATGGGGAGCGTGGAAAGCACGGAGCCTGTGGACACGTACCATCAGTGCATGGAGTGCCCGTGGCACGGAGAAGATCGTCCTATCATTCTGCCTTGAATTAAGTAAAGAAAAAATTAAAAAAACCGGCTCTTGGACGGGAGCCGGCTCTTATCGTTCACTTAAAAGAGCCGGCTCTTTGAACCGGCTCGTTCGTAACCAACACATCACTACTGCGCAGTGCTCAATGTCCAGGCTCGGAAGTAGAAAGTGACAGTGTGACTGCGCTCCATGAATCTATGTAGTTTTATATAGATATATAATATATAACAGCGTCACCAGACCAGAGACAGACAGACAGCTCAGCTCGTAAACATGATTTGGTTTGACGGCTCGATCCCTGACGCCATTAACGAGGCCAAACAGCGGAGCTCCGTGTTTGTCGTTGTCATCACAGGTATGTTTGTGTGTTTGTGTCGGTTAGCCAGCTAGCAGCTAACGCTCGCCTGCATAGCGAACAAGTGATTAAGAAGGGATAGAGCTAGCCTGCTAGCTATAGCTAGCTAGCCGTGGTAGTCGTCGTAACGTTACTAGCTAAGCCATTAGCCATAGCTACTAGCATAGCCAACCAGCTGTCAGAGACAGACGGAGTGTCGTCACGCATGTATGATGACAATGTCCCTGAGAAGACGGGGACATTGTCCCCCACATATGATGGACAATGTTGTGCTAACTAGACATGCTAGCTAGTAGTGTTGGTGACTGGCCTGTGTAACGTTATATGGTCATGTCTGTCTGGTTTCTCTAACAGCCTCACGGTAGACAGATTAGGTTCATTTAACACCAGATAGAGGACAGGACAGGACAGCTGATTTTAGTGGCCCAGCTAAATGATTTCACAACTCGGTCACTGATGTGACATTAGTCCTGTTATGATTGGAGAGATCCGGGCGCCGGGTTCCCTGCTGACAGGATGGGTACCGTGGTTTCTAATTCACATGATAGCTAATCAACCTTACCTTAGCCAGGTGAGTTAAAACGTCATCAGTTGGTTCAGTATTGCATCGTAGGGACCCGTATTAGCAGGATGGGTTATGCAGGGATTCTCAACCTTTTGTAACTCAAGGCCCACTTCCCATTGTTAAAAAATGTCAGAGGACAACCTTCCAAAATAAATGACAAACTGAGCTGTAAATATGTGTTATGCTACCGTCAGGTGTACTGACCCACATAGATATTCATCTTACCCTCACCCATCACTGCCTGCCATTATGAATCCAAAGTATTCAGAGTCATATTTCCTCACTTAACACTTTTACTGGTTTCAAAAATTGCTTGATTTTGTGTCACTGCATCTGTGACATATATGTCTGTAAAGGGAGGACTCCTGGGTACCCATAGAAACTAATTTCATTCACATATCTTGAGGTCAGAGGTCAAGGGACATGGCAGTCTTTCCTCATCAAAATTTAGCGCAAGTGTGGAGTGTTATTTAACCTCCTTCCCGACAAGCTAGCATGACATGGTTACCAATGGATTCATTAGGTTTTTCTAGTTTCATATGATGCCAGTACCTTCACTCTAGCTTTAAAAGTGAGCAGCTGCAACCTCTGAAATACAGAATAGCGGTTAATCTAACTAACTAACTATTTGGCCGCACCTTCGCGGCCCATCTAGGTGGTTCTCTGAGGCCCACCAGTGGGCCCCGGCCCAGTGGTTGAGAATAGCTGACATAGAGGACAGGCCAGTTGATTTTGGTGGGCCAGCTAAATTCATTGATGTGACATTAGTCCGATTATGATTGGAGAAATCCGGGCAGTGGGTTCCCTGCTGTCAGGATGGGTACCGTTATTTCTAATTCAAATCATAGCTAATCAACGTTACCTTAGCCAGGTGAGTTAAAATCAGTTTGAGTTGGTTCGGTGTTGCATCGTAGTAACCAGTATTATTAGCAGGATGGGTTAATGTGTTGACAGTGAGCTGTGACTAAATGACTCATCTCTCTGTCACTTCGTCTCATCTCAGGGGAAGATGACCAGTCAGCACAGCTGATGTCCAGCTGGGAGGATGACAGAGTCTCAGAGGCAGCACACAACTGTTGTGTGGCCATCAAAGTCGATGCCAAGAGGTACTGACGCGTTCAAGTTTAATGCACACTGCGTGGTACTGAATTTTAGAATCAGTTTTACCTCTAGATATTCCATAAGTGAGCACTCATCGCTGTCTCCCGTAAGCAAAATATGATGTCCCACAGCTTTAGTGCTTACCACCGCAACTATCCAATTTCCTGGGGAAATTAAGAGTATTCGGCGTACAGATATCAGGCTGCTTGCATGGCCTGTTTTGAAATTCAACTTGAAGTTGTTGTAGTCTCAAAAGTCATTTGATGAACTTAAATTTTAAATCTTAAGGTTTCCTC
>CAKAOH010022034.1:26895-61501 GCA_916701665.1 Sebastiscus tertius
ACCCTGAATAGGATAAGCGGTTATGGATAATGAATGAATAATTTGTCTTTAAAATAATAAGAAAATGTTATGTTAGGGACCTTTTCTTGTCCACGCTGTGAAAAAATAGTTTTTGCTGCACAAATAAACTGATAAAAACAATACAGGTCAATACAAATTGACCATACAGGACAAGGATTGTCCTCTATGTCTTATAGGAATGATGAGTAGCCTTTTCCTAAAAAACGACGTATAGACTCGTTAAAAAATAATCCCTCTCAATCATCACTATGCCGCACTAGAAGTGTGTGTTATTTTGCTTTACTCGGTATGCTTCTTGGCGTATGCAAACAGCCTTTCAACCCCACATGGGGATGTAACCCCCAGCTAATAACAGCGCACAGGGTGTGCAGCCCGTTCTAATACCCAGGTCGTCAAATACTGCTGCTTTGTCATGCCCCTCGGCGTCTAATACAGAGGATCAGGGAATCCTTAGAGGCGGTATTTGATGACCAACAGAATTATCTGGCAGACCTCAACTATCTTGACAAAATGTAGAATTGCTTCTACATTACTGCCTGATTTGTTAAAATTCTTTGAAATATATGAGGAGTCTGTGCACCCTAGAAAGCCTCTCTGTTGTACAGAACAGTCTGCTCTCAATGCTGCGGAGCTCAAGCAGCAATTTGCATCTACATCTTGATCACACCAGCAACTTATTTATTGCAAATTATTAGACTGGTGTTTGATGTAATACAGTTTAAGAATAGATGTGTTGATGTGTACGGAGATTCAACTTATGATGCTGCAACATTTTTTTCCACAGCGAGTCATGTGTGCAGTTCTCTCAGATCTGTATCCTTTTTGTTGTCCTAAATATTTACAATTTCTTCTTGGGTTGAATGAGTGTGGAGCTACTCCAGAAGGAAGTTATTGATAAGTGACTAATCTCTGAGGAAAGCTAATAGTTGCACTGTATTGCTGTATTCACTGGACCAACCTCTTGACCTTAACGTACTCTCCTGTTTCTTTACTGTACTCTACTGTGTTTCTTTACCGTATTCTGCTGTATTTTTTTTTTTACTGTACTCTCACCGACTGCAGAGAGCACACAAACCTGACAACAGTTCAAGTTCAGTTTCGTTCTTGAAGTTACACACAGAAGGAACGTTAACTAGCGACAGCTGTTTGACATTTTAACCGGTGAAAGTGACGTCAGCATCGGCTAAAAATGAGAATCTGCCACCTGAAGGTTTTCTACACCGATCAGTGCTAATGATAAGTAATGTCGGATTTTCGCTAATCTGTGTACTTTGCCTACCTCACTGTCAGAACTCTGAGTCAATCAACGTCGCAACCAAGTCATTTTTCTGTTTCACACATTCAAATGTTCTTTGATATGCAGTGAAATGCTGTAAAAACACTGTGAAGCCCAGCTGAGATAAAGTAGAGCAGCACTGCTACACTAGCAGGCCGAGGGGGGACGGGGTCACGTACAGTAAAGAAACACAGTAGAGTCATTAAGTACGACTTTCTTTGTGTCAGTACCAGTCCATTAAAATATACCTGGATCAACTCAGGCCATCTCTATATTTTGATTAATTTTATAACTTTTAGTCAGACTTTTGACAGAGCATTTCAAAATATCGTTCCTTACCTTTCAGTTTTTTCTATGACTATGGTGTAAATTTTCCTCCGTAAGAGTGCTATTTGTACTGTGTATTATGTAAACACTACAAAATGTCAGTTGCTGGGAGCTTGTTCCTTAACCCCCCCCACCCCGGTGTGAAGATCCAGTAGTGTGCATACCCTCTAGCTTCTTTATCGGGGAGAATGGGATCCCTCTGGAGGTCATCGCTGGCAGTGTGTCTGCTGAAGATCTGACGACAAGAATCAACAGAGTAAAGCAGGTACGGTCACGAAGGCTAGATTGTAAACAGTGTGATTTGGCAGGGAGCTCACCACTGGTTTTATCTAGCTATCCACAGCACCCCGTGATGAAGAATCACATGCATGTTTTCAGCCATGCTAGCAGCTCTTGGGATGGCAATGTCAGGTGTACGGCTGCAACTAACGATTCTTTTCATTGTTGATTAATCTGTCAATTATTTTCTTGATTAATCGATTAGTTTTTAGGTCTGTAAATGGTGTAAAATATAAATGGTCTAATGGTGAAAAATGTTAATCAGTGTTTCCCAAAGCCCAAGGTGACGTCCTCATATGTCTTGTTTCTTCCACAACTCAAAGACATTCAGTTCACGGTCATAGACCCCCTTTACACCCGGCATTAAAATGCTTTTTGGGTGTTCGGATTGCATTTGGATAGTACAGGTGTAAATGCACCCGAAACACACTGAGGACAGATTGCGATCCGATCAGCCAAACCACTTCCGGAGGTGGTCAGGGACACATTGTGACTACATCGAACACAAGTGTAAATGCGTCTGCGTTTTCAATCCAAACAACATGGGTGGAAATAGCAATGCTTGGTCTGTCCTGAATACCATTTTTTGGCTCCGTAGCTTCGGTAGTAATCAACAGATGTTGGACGTGTGTGTGTGTCTGGGGGAGGGCTTAACCTGCAGCACGCTCCCGGTGCCATGACCAGAGAGGTCACCGCCACTGCTGTCGGCGCTCAGCATCTCTCCTCATCACTCTGTGTGTGTGTGAGTGTAGACTTATCTCAAAGTCACGTTTGCGGGCCCTCTCCCCCTTTAACGGTGGCATTTTGAGGCTTAAGTGTCCAGGTGTAAATGGGGTCATAGAGGAGTAAAGAAACCAGAAAATAGTCAAACCAATTATGAAAATAGTTATCATTTAATAAATAGTTGACAACTAATTGGTCAATCATTACAGCTCTAGTCAGGTGATCAGTCCAGCACTTTGGTCCTGACTGAAATATCTCAACAATTATTGTTTTTTAATTGTTATTTGACATTCATGGTGCCCAGACGATATCTCCTAATGACTTTACCGTAGTTGAATGCAAGTATATCACGACCATAGACATGAAGATGACCCTCTAACACCTGAGCGACACTGTACTGCTATTCAATCTACATGATGTTCTTTTCTGGTAAAGATCTTTCTCTCTGTTTTCTGACAGATGCATGCTCAGCAGATTGGAGGTGGGACAGTGTTATCAGAGGCCAGTGGTCCTGTGGAGACCAGCCCACTTGATAGCACAGCTTCAGCCTCAGCTTCAGCAGGACCCGTCACGTCAGCAGCAGCCACAGAACTAGCAGCAGTACCAGGAACAGGTGAGTGAGCCTGGATCACACAGTCATCCAGTAAGCTAAAAGCTAAATCTATCAGGGTCCTCTTTGATTTTTTTTTTTTTTTATCAGTTTTTGTTCTCAGCATGGGGGAGTAAAATGCACAGATATTTTGGCTATGCCTACCTCAGTGTCCAGTAGTCTTTCAGCCTTATGCTGGAAAAGACCTAGTTGCTACGACGTGTCACGACCAGCCTGTGGACCTACAATCGAAGCCAGATGCATTAGCCGCGCAACATGCTAACGTTAACAGGCAAACCGTCAGCTAAATAAACAGAAACTAAAACAACATAAACATGACAAACTTACAGCTTCTAAGTTTGAAGCTGGGTCCCAGACAGCCTATTCAGATCCATCCTGAGCTTCAGTTTGAAGTGAATCCTGCTGTGTAGCCTACTGACCCTTGTGTTTTCCTGTTAGTGTGAGGACATTTGAGTCAAAAATCACCTAAAACACCTAAAATTAAAGTGAATCCACTGGGTCTTCACGTCCTCAGATGCACTAGCGTGCTTTGCTCATCCTGTGTTAGCAGGTCCGTGATAGCGAGGAAGTGGTGGACAGCGAGAGATTTAGCAGCTACTCCCTAGCTAAAGGTTGTTCTACCATTCTACCTTGAAACCCATATAGGGCATCCGAAAATTGTTGATGTCAAAAAGGGAGACAAATCTGATCCGCTCCTTTTCAGACACATTTTCTGATAGATGTAGCTGAAGAAAAAGAGAGAGGATGGTCTTTTCTGAAACTTTGGGGGTCTGTAGACACACCGGGACACACATCTATGTTTAAAAGACATGAAAAAGTGCATTTTGCATAACAGGTGACCTTTACAATCCATCTACAGCATGTGCAGCAGAGCGAGAGGTGAAACCTTGTTTCAGCAAACTATTTAAAGATGAATTGAAACTCCTTTGCCAACGGCTGCATCATTTCAATGAGCAGCCATTGAAACAAACAACATGGATTTAGGCCTAGTTGCAAAACACACAGCAGCGCTGTGCGGCATAAAATGAAGAGAAACAAATATATTGTCAATTGCAGTTATTTGCATCACAATTAATCGTCAACTAAAATGTCATGATTGTGACAGCCATATGGATGTATAAATCAATCGAGGGTGGATAGACTTTGTTTGCTTTGTACTGATGGGGTGTCAATAAGCGAGTTAACCCTGTGCTTTCTGCTTGTGTTTCTATTCTGCGTAGCATCCCTCTCGAGCACAGTACATGATAGCAGCCTTCCAGCCACAGTGACTCTCGCAGAGAGTGCATCTTCAGATGCAACTCAGAGTGAAGAAAACCTGGATGCCAAGGTGGAAAGGTAGGAGCCTACATACTTGTCAAGCTCTGTACGTTCTAGACAGAAATGTGCTTTGCGTTGAGGTGCTGATACTAAAGACCTCATCTGTGTGTATAAGTCAGATGGCAAAACAACAGTTTAAAAAAGGCATTTGAGGCTACCAAACACACACTGTTCATCAGAATAAGAACTAAACTAAAATATGTTTCTGATATCAAGTCCCAAACATTAGAAAGGCCTCTCACTAGAATGGAGTCTAATATAAATCCACCTCTGTTACAGCCAAAGCCCAGAGTTTACTCACCTTGTGAGCCAGTACCAGTCACCAGTGTCAGTCTGACTTAACATTATCAGCTTCACAATCCTGACTTTTATCACAGGGATGTTAGATTAGATTGGTACCTCAGTGTACCTGTCAATTACTCCTTTATATAGATGTTTTTGGTACAGTCTGAACAAAAATGTAACATATACAACACAATATTTTCCTGGATACCGAATTTCATTACAGTTACTAAGGCTGGACAATGATCACATTTTCTTGAATTACTGACATTATACTATTACTCTCATACTGACCTTATGTCATAATAAATTGTCAGAATCCCATCTAATTAAACTCTGAATAGCTACATCAACCAATGACATCTAACCTGAAATGCAACCAACCAATCAGTCCAGTTCAGAATCTTTTAACTGATGAGATTGTAATGAATTAAAAGAGAAATGACTCAACATGAGGAAGGAAATAGCATACACTTTTGTATTAAAAAAGCCTGTAATTGTTACATTTATCATTCTCAAGTTAAATGTGATATTTCATCAGTATATTGTCCTGTCAGGTTAACAAAGAAACTGGAGGAGAGACGAGAGCAAAAGAAGAAAGGAGAAGAAGAGGTAAGGAGACTAGCCGGTTTTGGGCTCCATATTTACTCCGTATTTTCATGAGTCACATTCCCCCAATATATCAAATATGGAAATATTTATAATATTTGTTATTGACTAAGACATATAATTAGATTCCTCCAAAAGCTGACTGAAAACTAATTTGTTACCCTCGATATTCAGTGTTAAGCAGACTCCAGAATGGATGGATGGATGGATGTGTGAACTCCTCATGCTTCATGTTGGTGTCAACCAGCAACAGTGAACAGCTCAGCAGCTGCTCTGTTTCCTCCACACTCCATGCACGCCTCTCTGATCCACACAAGCTAATCACTCACATGTTAAATATACTGTACATCAGAGCTTCACTGCTCTTGTTCATCAACATGGACAGGTGTTTTTCAGCATAACAGTCACTCAGTCTCTAAAGTCTCTAAACTGTGTTGTTGTTGTGAACCGACCGGGTAAAACGCACACAGTAATTACATCCAACTGTAACTTTTAAATGTGCAAAACACACATTACTTTCACCTCACTTGAAGACACTTGATGTTTCCTTTCCTGGGAGTCCCAGTCTTGTGTCGAAGTCTGTTCCCCTTCAAATATAGTAATAAGTCTTTCCCTCCTGTTGGAATAGTGCAGTACCTTCAAAGCTTACGTATCAACACCATCCTGTAATCTCCACTGGTGGCAATAGAGGCAGCTGTAGCTCTAGCTATAAAACTGAGCCCGCTAAAATAGATTTAATTTTATTTTATTCCTTTTATTTATTTATTTTTATTTATTTATTTTTTTTTTACTTGTGTATATTCTTTTTTTTGTGTATGTATGTTTTTCCTGTATATATACTGGCTTATTTTATATTAATATTATATTTGTTCAACTTCTTTGTACCGAGAATGTTGTTATTGGAGACGTTTGTGAATGTTTGTTCCATTGTTTCAAAATGAACAAAAAAACAATAAATATATTATTGAAAAAAAAAAAATTGAGCACACTACGACCTCCGGAAGATTGATTGCGTTAACGAGTTGTTAAAGAAATACATAGTGTTAAATCGTTTTTACAAAAGGAGCTAGTCCACAGACGTTGTGCCAGGTGTTTGCATGTTCGGATACAGACAGGACCTCTGACCTATCTGTCATTCTATCAGACTGAGATCAAGAAGGAAATAGACCGGCGGAAGATTGGGAAGGATGTGCAGGACTTAAAGAGGAAACAGGAAGACGACAAGACCAAGCGACTCCTGGAGGAAAGGAACAGGGAGAAGGCTGAAGAGAAGGCTGCCAGGGACCGGGTCAAACAGCAGATCGCCTTGGTAAGATCTTTCTCTCTCTCCTCTCTTGCCCTACCTAAAGATGGCGTCACAGTTTTGCAGGAAGTGAAAAACAGTTGTTGAGCTACTCTATGACATGTAAGAAATAACGTTTAAAATAGCCCTTTTTTGCCAGTGTTTGAAAGCCACGGTGATTAATGCTGGAAGCATTCACAACCACATGTTCTTCTAAATCTTATTTAGTGTTGCCTGATGTGCAAAGCACAAGGCAACACTACTTGTTTGGTGTTGTGCATATACTTATTCTTCATCTTCCGTATGGATTTTTGCTGTACTACTCATCTCAAACCAAATTACAAACACATGCGTCAAAAATACATAAAAATATGCGGAATGATTGGGAATGGTGTTGCAATGACTTTTCTCAGAGATTCGCTGAACTGTTTTTGCAAAAATCGCAAAAAACTGTGATAAATTTCCACGTAAGCTGAAATTCCACCGTGGCGTTGTTCTATCGGGAGAGGCAGTGACTTAATGTTAAACCAAGTAAGAGTAGAAGAGTTATGAGTAAGGAAAAGTAACTAATTAGAGTCCGCTAGCCGCTAGGCTAATTCATGCAGTATAAAATACCATTGACATGCAGGAAGTGCTCTGAGTATCGCAGCGACAGGTACGGCCCACATTTCCCATCATGCCTCCCTGGTCCCGAGTGCTGGACTGAGTAGTTTCAGTTTGCTGTTTTATGTTCCAAAATGCAAATGTTACTTTCGTTAGTGTTTGTAATGTAATATGTCTGTTCAGGACATGGTGGACTTGAGTCCAGCTGTATTTTTCTTCCACTGCCCCAAAGTGGGCGGCAGCGCAGAAAAATAAAATAATCGTTATCCTGCTGTTGATTTTGATGACCAAAATCGAAAGTTGATTTTGATCGAATTCTGATTTAGAATTGAAATTCTGTTTATCTGTCTGGGTGTGACTAAAGAGTTTACTAGAGCACACAGTCCTTCACAGATCTAGCCTCGTGATGTTGCTCTCAGAGTCCACCACATTGATATCATTTAACTGTAAAATGTAGGCTATGAATCAGTTCTTTCTAACTGCATGATGTTTTCCAAAGTCGATGAGTAATCATGATTCAATAATAACCAAAATAATTGTGATTATGATTTTTGTATGACATGACTGTGTTGTACTGATGGAATTAGTGCTGTGGAGACATGTGAGCTATTACAGCTAGAGAGTTACCAGGGTTCACTCTTTATTTCTTTGTGTCTGAAAACATTTGACAATTGATGGTATTCTCAGCAGTGTAAGGTGTCAAAGATATAGTTTGGTGTTAGTTCCAAAATTCAGGTATTATTAGATAACATTGGAATATTGATACACAGCTCAACACAAAGTATGCCTATGATATGAATAGATGAACATGAGATGACCACCTTTTTAATTTGAACTGTTTGAAACAATACAGACATATTTAAGCCTTTTGTCCGCTCTGTCCTGCAGGACCGAGCTGACAGAGCAGCTCGCTATGCCAAAAACCAGGAGGACGAGAAGACCGCCAAGCAGGCCCTAATGCAGGCCAGACAGGCAGAGCAGGACGCCAGGAAGGAGGCATTGGTCAGGGAGAGAAGGTAAAGGCTTCATGGAGGCAAATCATTGATATATATATACACAAACTGCCAGCACTGCAGGATAAAATGTGCATTCAAAACAATTATCATCCTGAAGTGTGCATATTAACATAACACTATTACAACCGGCACTGTGTTTTTACACCACACACATTTTGACATATAAGAGGCTACATTTTCTGAAGAAAATTTCCGTGTGTTTGTTGCTGAAATTTATTTAGCAGATGAAACATTTGAAACAGATGAAGTATTGAAAGAAGCTCATAGAGCAGTTGAAATGGAAGTGCACATGCATACATACATACATACATACATACATACATACATACATGCATACATGCATACATGCATACATGCATACATGCATACATGCATGCATACATGCATGCTGTCCATCCCTGATAAACCGTGTGTTGTACGTGTGATTTCTCAGCACCATAGCGAGGATACAGTTCCGCCTCCCAGACGGCTCCTCCTTCACCAACCAGTTCCCCTCACAGAGCAGACTGCAGGAGGCTCGCCAATTTGCCGTTCAGGTCTGTCTGCGCTTCTACTTGTTGGTCTGTTTGATTTTTCAAATGATTTCCACGCGGGAATAAATCACTCTTTTACCTAGAAAGCCTTGATTCACCACCACCATAAAAGAAGTGAGACTTTAAACACAGAACTGGGGGAGGAAATTAATCAGAATCTCATCATGAAATTCTGTCATACTTGTGGTAATATTTTTAGGGAGAAAACAATTCCTCTTAGAAGTACACAATCTTTGAGATGATTGAGGTAGCATGTGCTGATAGCACAGAGCTGAGGTTACCCGCTCAGCCATGTTGTGTTGGGTGCATTGCTCAGTTGGACCATTAGGACAATCTTTTGCACGCCCTGCTCTGCATCCATACTGGGCCACGGATCTGGGCTGTAAGCTAGCACACAAAAGTAACTGAAGGAAAGGTACAAATATATCCCTGTAACAACAGCACATTAGTGTTAGACTTAGTATTTGTCCATGACTGTTACAAGAGGCAGAGTTGTTGTTAATTACAAGTGACATCATCAGAACCATGAGTGAAGTACTAGTTTGGAATGAGATGAAACAGTGATAGCAACAGCAGAATGTGATATTTTATGAGCTGAAATGAATACAATATAATCACATAATCAAATATTAAAGTAAGGCAATAAATAAATGTCTTTAGAGTGAGTATTTTTTGCTTTTTTTGTATGATGACGAACAAACTCTTATGACCATGTGATGCAGATGAAAATAAGTCATGTCAGACAGAGGAGAAGGGAAGTAGTTCATGTGTGATGAGGACTATCTGACTCACGGCAGCTCATTGACAGTGTGGTAAAAGACAACAGAGGTTATTCTGAACTTTGCACAATGAAAAATCAGCATGTATTTAGTGTGTTAAAGAGTGACACATGGAAAGTCTTTCTACTGATCTATACAATATCTACTGCTGCTACTTTACTGTACTTCACTTTATTGTTGTGTCAGCACTTCTGTCCTTGTCAGGATCCTGTAGGAATGCTGACTGTGTATTTTAGTGATGGGATTATTGGTCAGTAGTCAGGCTGTGGACAGCGTTCTGTCTGATCCTGAGAGAGCTGTGCAGTATAGATGATGTACCCAGATTAAAACCTGAATCAGTCCCAAACATAGCTGCATGACCCACTCATCTGGCTCTGTGATACAGGCCTCTGGTGTTGTAGAATCTCACACAGCTGTGACTTCCCTATGGGTCCTTTTCATTGTGCTAACTCGCATCCTATCTCCTCGCTTGACCCATAAATCGTTCCCCCTTCCACCGTTATGGAGGATCTTCCAATCCCTTAAATGCACCTTGAGGAGATGAGGAGAGAGGAGGCTTCTGGATGAGCTGAGAGCAAGGAAACCAAGGCCTATTGAAAGAGGCAGGGACACGGGTCTTGAACTCTGGGGTATGACACATGCGCAGTGTAACTGGAGCTGCGGTCGTGCGTTGCTATTGGCTCAATTTCAGTGAGTGCAGATCAGATTTTACTGCACGTGTGTCGTACCCCAAAGATATGACGCATTGATGACGCGTGACCTCTCCTCTTTCCACTCTCCTTGGAGGAAACACCGATGGGTGTATCCCCGCCGTCATCAGAAACAGACGTCTCTTCAGAGGAAAGGACGTCTCATGTCTCTAAAGACATATTTCCTCTTTCCTTGCATGGTTTCCTTGCGTCTCTCCATGCATCCCCGGTAGAAGGGACTAAGAAGCAAGGAAAGGAATCGAGGAGACACGTTAGCATAATGAAAAGGACCCACTGTTTCCACATCTTGTAATAATGTTTCATGCTGGTTCTGTCTCAGGAAGTGGGAAACCGCTATGGGAACTTCTCCCTGGCGACCATGTTCCCTCGACGGGAGTTCACCAGTGAAGACCTGGACAAGACTCTGCTGGAGCTGGAACTGGTTCCGAGTGCCTCCGTCGTGCTTCTGCCGGTGAGTAGACCAGAGTCAACGCTTCACGGGACCAGAGTCGCCCCTGAATGATCCAAATAGATACCTATAGATAAGAGATACCTGATCATTTTCAAGTGATCTAACGGAACACGTTCGAGTATGCACTTTATTGATCAGTCATAAAGCCATTTGGTATCCCAAGTAGCATGCATTTTGGATCACTTTCTAGATTTTATTAATTGCCTGCCCTATAATATGCCAAAACCTCTGAATTTTCCAGCAAGACCACAGGCAATGAGTGAAACTACCCGTCTCTATTTTGCACTTGAGACATAGAGGAGAGAAGTTGGCATCAAACTTAAAGGCATTGGGAAGGGGGATGAGTTGAGCTTTTATTCTATTGCAGATGCTTAAGGTTGTCACACTCTCCCAGGCATCATCCCATTCATTGTATTTTTTATATTAAGTTCCTTTAAGTGAAGGGTGTGGTTTATAGAGTTGCCCACCTGTAATAAGAAAAAGCTGCCTCTCTTTGCATGAAGAGCTTTGATTGGAGATAGTGTAGAGTCCCTCCAAACATCATCTCTTATCTGTAAGGAAGAGGGAAAATCCCTGTTTTTTAATATTTTGTCTTTTGTTTAATTGACTAAAAGACATTAAAGTGGGTCCATCAAATAAATCACGCAGATTATAAATGCCTTTAGTTGCCAAATCCGGAAGCTAGAGTCTGTTGCACCTGGCAAGAAATCAAGATCATCACGTATCAGAGTTAAATCTACCCTCTAATCCTCCTCTAGCCCACCATGATGCTTTACTGTGACATTTTAAACTGTCACTTTTCAGTCGCACTGGTGTTAAACGAATGATTCAATATTTTGGGAAATGATCTGATATCAGTCTCATGTCTGTGTTAAGAGCTTAGCTTAGTTTAGCATATGCTGAAACTTACCTTAAACGTGCCTCTTGTATCAACATTATTTCGATGTTCTCCCTTCCAGCAGTCCAGCCGGCCCGCTAACTCAGTGGTCCAGTCCTCCGAAGGTGGGATCTGGGCAGTTCTGGGCACAATCCTCTACCCTCTGCTGGCTGTGTGGAGATTCCTCAGCTCCTTCCTGTTTGTAACCCCGCCCCCTCCTGGAGCAGCATCCAGAGGCCCCGGCCACCAGCCCAACTCTTACACAAACTCAGCATCAGCCTCCGACAAAACAAAGAGGTAGAGTTCAGATAGAAATGCATGTAATATTCAGTGTACAGCCGTCTGTCTGAATGTCCTTCACATATCTCACCAACCGCTCATCTGATCGACTTCACACTTGGTGGGTGTTTTGCTGGGGACACAGGGGAGTGCTTTGGTGCAATTTGGACACGTGACACCGTCAATATTAATAAACTTTGAATAAACAAGCACACAGTGCTCTGTGCAGCAGCAAGGGGAGGGGCTACAGGGAACATCATTCCTCTAAAATGTATTAAGCCGTCAAATGTGATCAGAAATCTACACAACATAAGCTGATAAAACTGGCAAAATTAGGATTGAATTCAGGAACTAGCAATATGACAAAGAAAGTGAAGAAAATTATGAATTTGACCAGACATGGCAAAAAAGTATTGAGGTTTGATATCTAACCTTAATGGACCATAAAAAAAAAACAACAACAATGTCTGAAATGTGAACATGAGCAGTCTGTAAACCACACAGTGGAGTCTTAAATCTGCTGCTGGAAGCACAAGCTGAGCTGTGTTATTCACAAGGACGTGCGTTCATGTATTGTTGTTGAAAACACCACATTTAGATGGAAGACTCTGACTCGGGAACTCGCATAAAAACACAAATACAAATCTGAATCCTAGCTGAATCAAACGGAATCAGCCGTTTATCACATGGTTACGAGTGGATCTGTACGTTTTTTTTCTGGCAGATGGTCATCAGACATCATACGTATATACTTGAAGTGGGATAGAGAACAACTAAACCCTCACACACCAGACAACATTGCAGTTTCGGTGACAGAGACAGTTTCTGTGCTTATTAATTGTATTGTTCTCATGATCCATCAGAAGAAAAATGGCTTAGCTGTAATAGAAGGAGAGCTCCTCTGTTTGTGTCTTTATTGGTCAACACTGTTTCCAGAACAGCCCAGGAGTCACATGGACTATCAGCAGTGTTAGCAGCACTTTCTCAGGGTATAACAAACACAATCCCACACAGCATTTAGTGCCTGTGTGTGTGTGTGTGTGTGATGAGAGCTTAAAACATTATTTAACTTATGAAAGAACTAATGGAACACTCATTCTCTTACAAATAAAAAGCAATAAAACAGTGAATCAGGGTTCTGCTGCTATGTCTTATTTATTTGTATTTATTCACTAGTGGTGTGACCAGTAGCAAACTTCACATAGACATTGTTGTGCAACAGGCTGATAGTATTGAGTCAGTACTGTGTATGTGGTGATTCACTTCCTGTGTGCCCTGCCTTTTTTTTCCACTCAGAGAAAGTCTCACCAAGCACACTCTGGAGAAGCGGCCCAAGGACTTCAAGAAGGACGGGAAAATCTGCCGGCTCAGGACTCAGGAAGACAGCGAGGATGACAACAACACCTGGAACGGGAACTCCACCCAGCAGATGTAGCGCGGCGACGGCAGCTCTCCCCCGTCCTCTTCGCTCTCCTGGTGTGATTAGTTCAGTCTGACCGGTTGAAGGTTTCTGCTGCACTTACTGTAGGGCTGATCCTTTTTGTTCTCTTCTTCTCTTACTGTGCTCCAGGCCTGCGCCCCTGCACCTCGCCTGCATGGGTACATCAATAATAATCAACAGAACCTCCTTTGGGCTTAAGCTGAGTGTTTTTTGTGTTGATTATGACACGATTCTGTCTCCAAACCCCAGGCTCAGGCTACACCAGCAATCCTCTCATGTTTCATCATTGTCAGATGCAGCAGACAGGTTTAAACTGACCTGCTGCCCCCAAATATTTAACAATAAACCGCTGACCTGACCTGAGGCCTTTACTACGAAGCCAGTTCAACATACCCAAGGTATCTCCTCGTTATCTGGCTTCACTAACCCTAACAAATGAGATCACGCTAAGCGGTCCTACGAAGGTGGTTATCAACTCTGTAAATCAACCCAGGGTTTCTCAGTCTGGCTACGAGCGCGATCACAGATATGGACATATGTATATATGTGACTTGCGAACAGACAAGCAGAGCGGCACATTTTACAAAGGAAGAGCAAACTATATTCGAAAAATACGAAGAAGTTAAACACTTAATCCAGACTAACAGTGACACAGTTGAAGCTGACAAATGCAGGAAGGACGGCTGGTAAAAGAAAAAACTCCAGATGTTTGAATGCGTAAATTAACAGACTTATTAATTTAACGGAACACTCAAAAGTCAGATATAGTCATCTAGATAAAATAGCTTTTAGAAGAATAATGGATGAATGGATTACACTTCATTATGCCCTTTATCAAAGACGTGGAGTTTATGACTATTTCAGACTTCCTTCAGCTGCATCTACATCTCCGGCAGTGTGAAACGGACTCGAGAGGAAATAAAACAATAAATATATAAATATAATTCAAAGCGGTAAACACCCACAGCATACAGCCAGCTGTCCTTCCTGCATCTGTCAGTTTAAACTATGTTGTTTTTAGTCTGGATTATGACTTAAACTTCTTCATATTTGTGTAATATCATCATACGATCTGCGCACCGAGCTCTGATTGGTCAGTAGGCGGTGCTTTTATACAAGTTGATTTCTTATCTGGAGCAGGTTAGGTGTTCAGCATCAGTTACCATGGCGATCTACCCCGGTAAGAAGTGATCCACCTTCGTCGGTCGCCCTGAAACCCTGAAGGGTTAACAATGAAGTTACCTCGCTAACGCTAAATCCTGTTTCGTAGTACAGGCCTCTGAAGATGTTGTAATCTGAGCCTGGCTTCACATTATTTTATGGAGTCGCTGTGTTTTGGAAATGTTTAACTTTGAAAGGTGATTGGCTGATTGCCAGAGACTCATGCAGATTAATAGCTAACAATGAAGAATGAAGACATTTTTGTTTTAGATGTATAAAATATTTCATCAAACAGCTTGCGGCTGCTGGCTGAGGACTATGTGTCTGTAGCTGTTGGAGTTCTACCATGGTGGTGGTGGCACATACACATACACACACACACACACACGCATACACACACACACACACATTGACAGAGTACGTGTCTCTATTAGTAGACAATGGGTGACTACTGTAGTTCTCCTCATCCAACAATAAAAATTGAAGCAGCCTGTTTTTCAAACATCCCTTGAATTGTGTCTTGGTTGTTTGTTAACAAGGAACGAGTCTTACCTGACCGGCGTATCTTAACCAGGCCAACATGATGTCATCATGATTTAGATAAATTGGCTCTTATTAATTATCTTAAATAATTGTTTTCTTATTTTAAAATAAAGACAACATGATCAGAGTGAAACCTTCAGCAGCAATCATACGATGCCACCTCATCTTTATATGTCTCATATCTAGTATAATCTAAATAATACTGTCGTTTATTAAAATGAGTCAAATGTATCTAAATTGTTTGCATCCAATTTGTATTTCTAATTCAGCTGAATATATTTATTTTGTTCATAATGTCCCAAACTAGGTTTACTGATTAGATCTAGTTTATCATGTAAAGATACTTGATCTTTTTTGTGATGATCTCTCAATAATTTGCATGTTTTCATTGAAAATCTGAAAATCTACTGTAATTCATCCTTTTTCTATTGGTGCCCTACATGGAAAGGTGTCATTAGCATCTGTTAATTACTTCATGTTCAGGTTCAGGTTCAGGTTCAGGAGGTTTAGGCTGAAGGACAACTAGATCAACTTTAAAGCAGCTTTGAAGGACAAACTAATCCAGCTACTAGATGAATTCAATAAAAAATTTTTACGCTTCCAAACCCACTTGATTGAACACTGTGGAAATACCTGCTACTTCCTACCTGTTCTGAGTTTGATTGCTAAGATTGAAGCATGAAATAACATGAAAGCAACGCTCCCTCATTTGCACAATGAAGCAGAAATACATGAAGAAATGTAAAAAACAAATGTATGAATAAATGTATAAAGAAAAGAAAACAGAGCTAAATAAGTTTAGGGAAATAATAAGGGGTGAAATGCTAAGGGAAAATCATACAGAAATAAATGAATACAAAAAATGCTAAACATAAATAAACACATTTAAAAATAAATGCAATAAATAAAAAAATAAATATATAAATTTAACATTTCTTAAAAATAAATAAAAGTGGAAAATAAACAGAGTAAACAAATAAGGGAATTAATACAAACGTAAATTAAAAAAAAGCAAATTAAAGAGAAATATCAATTTATGTCACATTTTATCAATTAATTAATGACTACATTTATGTTTAATTTTATGTTTGCTACTTTTAAAGGCAGATTTATTTAATTATCGAGTCATTTATTTATTCATTTATTTTTGATTTTGGCAGGTTGCATCCTCCATACACAGTAAGTAGTATACCGTTGAGATGCATATTCTTAAGAGCTTTGGGGGCCTTTTGTAAGTTACTTTGGGGTACAAAGAGTTACATCAATCCATTATCTGTTACCACTTATCCTATTAAGGGTCGCGGGGCTGACACAGAGAGACAGACAAAGATTACAATGAGTTACAATAGTAACATAATTCAATACTTTTCATATGTAAACATCATAATATATCTATAGATGTTTGGGGCCCTTAATGACAGCAATGGGTGGTTACATTTGTACTAAGTGAGCGTATAGAGTTAATACTCAGTGTGGAAGACGTAAGGGGTCAGATGACTGAATACTGTCTAATATACGGACCGGTGGGACTGATGTTCATTTCACCATGCAGACATCCAAAAAGTGATTCTACTTTAACAGCTTGGTGGAATATGAAGATGAATTTCCAGTCTGTGTAGAAATGAACGTAACGTCTATGTGAGTTTGTCCATATGAACACTGAACCATGAATAATTTCTCTGAACTGTATGTTCCACCATTCTAAATAAAACCCAGTTGTGTTGTCACTCACAGCAGGTATCTGAGAAGAAAAGAGACACTACATGGATAGTTAGCCACTCACTGGTGAACATAGTGGAGCATTCAGGAGCTGGTAGAGACCAAACCAAAGCTAAAAGGAGACTGAATATTGCGTTTATTGTTGTGTGTCGGACAGAAACAGCTTTAAAATCGTACCTAGTATATACAGTATGACATTTAAAATAACAAATTGCGAAAATGTTTAATTTTCTGATCTTTGTTCATTCATTTTGCCTCAACTTCAAATTGTATTTCACAAACATTTAGAAGCAATAATTTTATAACTCACTACAATCATCGACAGAGAAACTGTGTTGAACTGCATGTATGTATGTTACACATCATTAAATGCTGCCCTTCTTCTGCCCTCCTCTCCTACTGTATATATTATGAGCGACATGCATTACAATATATCACATGTAAATATTACAAGCAATAAGCGACAATATACATATTTTTTGGAATAATACGTAAAGAAATAAAAATGCAACTGCAATCGTGGAGACAGTAAATGACAAGCAAGTCACCATTAATGCCAGTAAATAAATGTGAATGTGGACAGTTGCAAATAGCATTACAAATTATAGTCCTAACATACAACTCTCGCCACAGCTGTGTTTGGTCACAGCGGTCGTCGTCATTCTCCAGTGAAGGTCAGGTTGGTCACAGTGGTCGTCATCATTCTCCAGTGAAGGTTGGGTTGGTCAGAGTGGTCGTCATCATTCTCCAGTGAAGGTCGGGTTGGTCACAGCGGGCGTCGTCATTCTGCAGTGAATGTCGGGTTGGTCACAGCGGGCGTCGTCATTCTCCAGTGAAGGTTGGGTTGGTCAGAGTGGTCGTCGTCATTCTCCAGTGAAGGTTGGGTTGGTCAGAGTGGTTGTCCTCATTCACCAGTGAAGGTCGGGTTGGTCACAGTGGTCGTCGTCATTCTGCAGTGAATGTCGGGTTGGTCACAGTGGGCGTCGTCATTCTCCAGTGAAGGTCAGGTTGGTCACAGTGGTCGTCATCATTCTCCAGTGAAGGTTGGGTTGGTCAGAGTGGTCGTCATCATTCTCCAGTGAAGGTCGGGTTGGTCACAGCGGGCGTCGTCATTCTGCAGTGAATGTCGGGTTGGTCACAGCGGGCGTCGTCATTCTCCAGTGAAGGTTGGGTTGGTCAGAGTGGTCGTCGTCATTCTCCAGTGAAGGTTGGGTTGGTCAGAGTGGTTGTCCTCATTCACCAGTGAAGGTCGGGTTGGTCACAGTGGTCGTCGTCATTCTGCAGTGAATGTCGGGTTGGTCACAGTGGGCGTCGTCATTCTCCAGTGAAGGTCAGGTTGGTCACAGTGGTCGTCATCATTCTCCAGTGAAGGTTGGGTTGGTCAGAGTGGTCGTCATCATTCTCCAGTGAAGGTCGGGTTGGTCACAGCGGGCGTCGTCATTCTGCAGTGAATGTCGGGTTGGTCACAGCGGGCGTCGTCATTCTCCAGTGAAGGTTGGGTTGGTCAGAGTGGTCGTCGTCATTCTCCAGTGAAGGTTGGGTTGGTCAGAGTGGTTGTCCTCATTCACCAGTGAAGGTCGGGTTGGTCACAGTGGTTGTCCTCATTCACCAGTGAAGGTCGGGTTGGTCGCAGTGGTCGTCCTCATTCACCAGTGAAGGTCGGGTTGATCACAGTGGTCGTCCTCATTCACCAGTGAAGGTCGGGTTGGTCACAGTGGTCATCCTGATGCACCAGTGAAGGTCGGGTTTTCGACAGTGGTGGTGGCAGTCTGGAACAGGGGGTTGTCAGCCTGGCAACAGAGATTAATCCAAATAATTAGTTTCTTTTCATCTATGTTGTTTTAAAATATTGTCTTTAAGTCACTGAAATTCAAGATTTCACGTTATGGAACAAGCACTTTACAAAAAAGGCTGGTCTCTCATAATGTTGTATTGATGTTTCATCTTTCCTTCGATAATAACTAGAGCTGTCAATCGATTAAAATATTTAATCGCGATTAATCGCAAATTAATCACACATTTTTTATCTGTTCAAAATGTGCCTTAAAAGGGAGATTTAAGATTTAATAATTCAATTCAGACAGATAAAGCAACCCAATAATGGCTTCTATCCAACTACATTATAGTGGGAAAAAAACACATGTATAAGTTCATGTTGTATAGTTATGTGTTTGGCGTTAAAATCACAACCGCTGCAGCTTCCCCGCCCGCCATTTTCACAAGTTTGAAATAGGTCGAAGGCCCCTCCCCCTTCCGCTACGTAGCAAAGATGGCGACCGTTGAGGGTGAGAAGTGTCCAGCGTTCCACAACCAACATTTTGACAGTTATGAGTACAACATCCGGGTACTTGGGGTGCACCGCATTTTGCCATACTTTTGAGTGTGAACACTTGTGTAAGTACGGTAGTACATGTATGTATAATGGTAGCATGCTAACATTAGTTTGTGATAATTTCATTGCACAAAATTTATTTAGTAATATGTAACATGTGAGCACAACATCAACTGGAATAATAAAGCACAACAAGATCAATGTATGAATAATTAATAACTGTTTCTCCTTCAGATCATTCTTTCCAACTCTTTTCCAATTAAACCTTCAAGTCAAGTTGTGGCAGTTGTAGTAACACAATGAAAGGTCATGGTGGGAATGTTTTTTGGAAACTACTTTTGTGTTCTCTCACAGTTTTCTCATCATGCTACATAAACAGCACGCTACTTCCGGCAGTAGCACATCTTTACATTATTGTACTGCAGAATGCCCCAAACTGAATATTTTTCTACAGTGTGGATCATGTATCTTGCCATTCAAACCGTAAAGGAGGCTTTCAATACACAATACTTGATTATGTGGCAAAATGACACCAACATGAAAGTTCTTGCTCTTAAAATGATTTTATTTCTATTTTTTTATTTTTGTTAGCAGTGATAATAAAAGAAATAAATGTTCTCACCTCTGCCCACTTGGATTTCTTCTTTTCATTTTCAAATTTCTTGAACTCTTTCAGGTCCTTCAGGTGGAGAAGTCCCTTGATGATCATCAGCAGCAGGACGCCAATGAGAGCCACCGCCGCAATGGAGCCTCCGATGATAGCTATGACGTTGGGTGGTTCCGGACATTCTGGAGGAAGAGGGATGAATTACAGACATTTTTCACATATCCAAATGCAAGAATGAATGTATGTATGTCTGCTGAATTTTCTAGCAATTTAGGTCTGCCTGTTGGTCCGTTCCTGATCCGTCGGTCTACCACTTGTCCTCAACAAAATGAGTTTGGTTCAAACATCCATGTTCACCTCAGGATTGTAACAGCTTTGATGATCCTCTGAATTTTCATCTAACACCATCATCGAGTCAACATTTTAATTTGTCCAATAGGCCTGGTTTATGACCACATACCTGCTAAACTTCCCATCAGCCTCAGCTGTGTTTATAGCTAATTATATGTGTCATAATGTAAGGCAGGCTTCTCGCTACCTTAACTATAACCTTACTTATTACTTAATTAAACTCCTGTAGAGCTGTGGGTAGAACAAAGGCACGGGGACAGCTTGGTCTGTTCAACAGGATTCCTCTATTCATCCCTCCACTCAGCGTAGGACAACTCAAAAAGGTAGCACCTCACTTAATATCCCTCTGCCAATCTTAACCATCACTCATCACACAAGCACGCAAGGTGCGCCAAACCATATAGCTCCCTCTCTAACTTAAAGAGCAGAATACAATATGTACACTGTATAAAATATGTCTTTACAAAAATAAATCTAATCTTACAATAAAATGCACTAATAGCTGAATGCAGAGTTATTTTCCTGCCTCCGTTCATGTGAATGAGACCCAGACCGAGGCTGGAGGGAGGGCTGGGCAGTGGGGTTAAAGGAAACACTACTGCGCCTGATCTATGAGCCCAACGGATGCGGAAGATCCGGGTTCTTTATCACTCGGCAGTCGAGTCATTCCGGCTCTCATAGGTGTGAACTGGAGCCTCCAATGCTGAATCCAGTTCTCTTCATACATCCATGGTGCCAATTAGCAAATGTAAGCATGCATGAACATGATAAACATCACACCAGCTTAACATCAGCATGTTAGAATTACCATATGATTGTGACCATAGCACAGCTACTCTTAAAGTAGCCTACAGCCTAGCAGTCTCAGTCCTGTTTAATGTTTCCAAATATTAGAACCAATGAAAACTTACATTTAAGAGTTTGACGGCTCTGAAGCGTTTTCTGTATTTCATCAGCAGCTTACCTCTCTGGTTCATGATTTCAGCGTTGTAGCGGTCCACTCCGACCAACTGTTCCAGATTAAATTTGATCCAGCAGCCCGCCGAGTCCTTCTGATGGCACTTCTTGCTTTGTATTTGGAACTGATCGACCATCGCGTAAGCAATCTGGCTGCAAGCCTCACTGCAGTTTTTTTCAAAGGGACCTGATTGAAAGCCGCTGCATTCAATGCAGTTCCTGAAAACAAGATTAATAGCAACAATTAATAATAAGGTCAGTTGTGGAGCTACTTTGTTGATATATGACCTAATACTGGGAAGTCTTTTTTTTTTTGTAATTTTGGTGAATCAAACCTTCAATAATAATTTGAAAGTAAAGGTTAAGTAGAAGTTTGGACTCCTTACAGTTTGGTCTGGCAAGGGTCAGGGCAGCCGAGGCATGTCTTGCATCGTGGTTGCTGGTATCCCTCGTTGCATTCACAGCGGTTACACTTGCATTTACCTCTACCATAGCACACGGTGTTCTCAGGGGTGCGACAGCCTTCCTCAGACTTCTTACACTGACAGGCTGAGCCCTCAAAGCCTAAATCGCATTCACATTTGCCACAGTTGCACTTGCCGTTTCCTACAAGTTGAGAGAAATGGAGAGAAGAGTTAGAAAGCTGTACTTTGCAACCTCACATCTCCTGCATTACAACTGAGGGGTGGTTTGTGAACAAACTTGGGAATTAATGCCAAGTATCTGCAAGGTGCACCTAAGCCCATAAATAGTGGGGGGCAGTAGATCTAGTCAGCACTAGAGTCTGAAAAAACATCACAACAATGGCAAAAACCTTGGAAGAGGAGCTAAAGAGGGATCACAAATACTTCTGCATATCTGTTAAACCATAAAGGAAAATGTTTAGCTGTAAAACTTTAAAATCCAGATAATTTGGAAATGACTGAAACTCTACCTCCACATAGTTTATTCTGGAACCTCTCACAGTGATCATCGTCACACTCGCAGAAGTCACCATGGTAACTGGTTCCGGTCACTGTGGTGTGGCACTGGCACCTGCCACACACGCAGTCTCCTTGACTCTCGCACTCGGTGCCATTCTGCCTCTGACAGGATGCACGCAGGGTTCGCTCGTCTTTGTTGCCAATGGAGCACTCGCAGAACTGACCGATGAAGCCTTCGTTGCAGCTGAATGAGGACATGTTAGAAAGAGCGATAAAACCTCAGATCAGCAAAGAAAAATACAAACCGTAACAAAAACACAAAAAAAGAGCTAGTCACAGCTTTCTTCACTCTATGATGCATTTTATTATAAAAACTGATCCGTTTTTGTTTTCTTATCTCAGATTTAACGATGACATCGTACTATTTTGAGAGGGGACACAAGGGAAAATGATGGACTTTGTATCATATCTTAATAACAGCTCAAGTTTCCTGAAATTCACCTGTGAATTTGCCCGTTTTATTTTTTCCGCCCCTGCCCCTCAGACAGCCTCAGACAGAGACGCGTCGCTACAGGCGCAGCACAAAAAACGCTTTCTAAAAAATGCTAGAAAACAACAGCACAAGAGAGGAGTGCACACCAAGCGTGCTGAACTGTAGGAAAACTATGTTTTTTAGTGACATGTCTCTGTCTGATGGAGGCTTGAGTCCGCCACTGGAATAGAGTAACCATTGATCGCTACGATCGGCATTTCCCCGATTCGTTGAAGTGCTGCTTACATAGTTGAGCTGGAGTAGAAAACAGCTGTGGCACCACATTCCCTGAGAGTGTGATTGGTTGTCTCTGGACTGTCGCGCCCATGCATTAGAGGATAGTTTGCACAAAGCTACGACATCAAGCTATGCTATGCATTTTTTTGCTCCTGACAGAGGTCATTATTCGCATTATTCGAGTTTGCTTGTCAGGAAAACAGGTCATTTTACATGTTTGAACAAATGACTGATGCTCGCAATTTTTAGGCGAAGACCAAATACTTTTTTATGAAATCATTGTGTAGGAGGCATAAAGCTTACCTGCAAATACCACAGCTGACTCTTCCCTTGTCCTTGCAGTGTGTGTTTGGGCCCTTTGGGTCCTCACATTTACACTCACAATTTGTAGATATGGTCACCATCAATGTGTCTTTAATGCCCAGTGGTCTGATAGTGAAAGACTTCTCCTCCATACATGAGAGGGCTGTCACTGTGACATCAAACGAAATCTGGAGAGGGCGGTAAGGATTGTAAGATCAGAAGTGTAATACATTTGTTACAACATTTTAAACATGGGTATTAATATTCAGAGTATTCAGCTCTCCTTCTCAGCTCTTCCTGAATCTGAGGTTCTACAATCAGCTGGATCCTCTTTTCCACCATTGTGGCATTATCTTTGGCTGGGAGCCTCTGGTCCCTTTAAAAAAACCTGGCCCTGGCCACCCTGGCCTGCACAGGCTCAACAATGTCTAGAGACTTCAGCATCTCAATGCCTGACCACTTGCCTCTGAATTGTTTGACTTCCACAGAGACCTCTACCAATTGTCGAACCTCAGATTCAGGAGAGGCAATGCAGATTCCTTCCTGGTTGTGGAACAGTGGGCATGCTCTTTGCAATTGCAATGATACTGACGAGGGGAATGTGGGGGTATGAAGTGCCAGTGCCATTACTATGGCCCATTTGGTTATGGTATATCTGAAGTGAGAGCTGTGTCTACTTTCTTGGCAGGAAGTCAAGTTCATTCTCAGTTTGTGTTGGGCTCTGCCAGATTTGTGCCTTATTCTGCCAAGGTGAAGAGCGTGCATCTCTGCTTGTTACAGATGATGTTGTTCTGCTAGCTTCATCAGGCTGTGACCTCCAACACGCACTGGCATCCAGTGGCATCAGTACCTCCAAGTCCGAGGCCATAGTCCGAGGCCTAAGGTCTTGAATTACAGGTGGATCTAAGTCCCAACCATCACTCATGATCATGAATTTTGGGCAAAGACTAAAATAATTTGCAAATTCAAGTGTCTGAGATGAGTTTCCTTCACAGCGTTGCTGGGCTCAACCTTAGCGATAGGGGGAAGAGCTCAGATATCTGGAGGGAGCTTGGTGGAGAACCACTACTCTGGGCATGCCCAACTGGGAGGAGACTCTGGGGGGAGACCCTGAATATGGTGAAGGAGGGATTATGTATCCCATCTGATCTGGAGAGGCCTTGGGATCTCCCCGGAAGAACTGGAGGAGGGGGGCCAGGGCGAAGGATGCCTGGGCTACCTACTTAGTCTGGGGGGCCACCAGGATTGATGACTGATCACTGATTGATGGATGACTTTTGAATGAGAATCACAATGTGGACATGCGGAGCTTCCAATACAATGTTAAAACCAAGAACTACAGTATGTGTATTTGATACACGAACATCACCATGAAAAGTAAAAAAACAAAACACAAAAAGAACTGACCTCCGTTGCCACTTGTACATTGTCACAAATCCCTTCAGTCTCGCTTTCTGGTCCTGCATGTGTGCATTTAGGGGTGTAGACGACTCTCACGTCATCAGGCAGATTGTCGTGGGTCACAGTTACTTTGGAGGACAACCTCTGTCATGGTACACATTTTAGAGGGTTGTGAGATATAGACAAAAAATAGCACAAAATCATGTGGAAAATAATGCATTGGTCACAAAGTACTGTTACACAAGCATGCAAAAGGAGAAAGGTAGCAAAGTGACAACTTACGCTGTAGGCCCTCTCGATCAATTCAACAACATTTGTAGAATCCTTTGACAGAACTCCCACCTCTGATTTTGGAATCCTCCCAGAGAGTTCCTGAAATAACCAGGTCAAATGAAAAATCCATCGTAGTAACAATATAATGTGTACTGTATAAATAAATAAAATTAGGTGCAGAAATAAAAGGTAAATTTACTTCGTACACGCTCTTCACATTTTCTGTCACCGCAAATATCGGCTGGATATTGTTTTTTTTCAGCTGTATAGCCAGTTGTCCAACAGATGGGTAGTCCTGCACACAACGGTCATAGAAATCAGTGACAGTTTGTAAACCTAATGTCCATGTTTCACCTTTGTGAAATCAGTGTGGCGATAGAAATGAAAATGGATACTTGTAATTTATTACAACCTGGGAGTTATTTTTTATAGTTTTGCTCATCAGTTATGCTAACATGGCACTGCATTGATTGTTGAGTCCTTTTTGTGATCCCATACATACCAGCTCAGTGCTCTTGGTATAAAGGTTGCGTTCCATGTGGCACCGTTCATCATTGGGTTCCAGTATGCCGGCTAGTTTTCCATCACCGGCCATGTGGAATCCATCATCAGTGGTCAGCACAATCAGTCGAGTGCTGCTGTTCCTCCAACCTATTTTGTCCTAAACAACAATATGTTTTAGGAACTTTTAACTTTTAATTGGTTAAATTGGCTTTGCTGCCTAGGGTATGTTGTAAACCTTTTGCATCCCACCTCTTAAGTCTAGGCTTTCAAAAGAAAGTGGCAGTAGGCAGTATATTTTTGGCATCATTGGGCAAAAATTCCACAATAACCTTTTAGCATATTGTAATTCAAGTCTTCTGAGAGAAAACTAGACTTCTGCACCTCCTCATGGCTCTGTTTTCAGGCTTTAGAAAATCTAGCCCGTGACGGGAGACTTTAACCAATCACAGGTCATTTCATTGAGAGAGCGTTCCTATTGGCTGTGCTCCGGTCATGTGGCCGGAACTCGGCGGCGTCACAAACTTTCTCATTTTACAGCTAAACAGTACACTACAAGATGATTCTGAAAACATTTGAGGAGAGAAATAGGCATTAACGTCACAAAATATTGATTCATATTTGATCAGCGCTGCCTAGTTTAACCATTTGGTTGGAGTTCACGAGTGATAGACGGCAGCTGGACAGCAGACCTCAGATCAGCTCTTACTGCTTGTTTTCCTCCGCCTTTTTCTATACACTTGACTACTGTTCATATAGGGTGATTGTTCGCCGGCCAGCCAACACTACAAAATTCTTTCACATCCAGACAATAATGGTGTACTTTCATTCCCGTGGTTTGGTTCAATTGGACAGTTTTGGTGATCGTCATCCTGCATCATTTGTGCTTCAAGGACCCATTAAGGACAAGTGTATTAACAGCAGGTCATGCAGCTCTTTAATGAACTTTATGAATTTATTTATTTCCTCTGGTGTGATAAAGAGCTCATAAATAATGAAATGATTATGAGAATGTCTGTAAATGGACCTCTATCATAATTACTGGCTTAAAGCTGAAGCCGTTAACTTTGAGCAAATATGATAAAAAAAAAATGTTATAAAACTGTAACTATGTCCTGACAGTAGTGCATGACCAATAATCTGTGAAAAACGTCATGTTCCTCTGCCTCCTCCAGTGCTCCTAATGGCATTTGTAAGATTTCACAGCGCCAAAAAATCATAGTCTCTAAAGCAAAGCTGATCAAATATGAATCAATATTCTGTTTCTGTAATGCCTATTTCTCTCCTCGAATGTTTTCAGAAACATCTTGTAGTGTATTGTTCAGCTGTAAAATGAGAAAGTTTACTTGCTTGGTTTTGGTTTTAGTTTGCACTGCTGCCTCGCAGCAAGAGGATCGCAGGTTCAAACCCAGCTTGGGGCCCTTCTATGTAGAGCTTGCATGTTCTCCCCGTGTCTCGAGTCCAATAGTTGATTCTAAATGTCTCGTAGGTGTGAATGTGAGCGTGAATGGTTGTCTGTCTCTATGTGACAGCCCTGTGATAGTCTGGCAACCTGTCCAGGGTGTACCCCGCCTTCACCCAATGTCAGCTGGGATCGGCTCCAGCCCCCCTCGCCCCCCCCCGCAACCCTGAATAGGATAAGCGGTTACAGATAATGGATGGATGGATGTTTTCAACATGGTGACTTTCTCATTTCACAGCTAAACAGTACACTAAAATATGTTTCTGAAGACATTTGAGGAGAGAGAAAGGCATTACAGTACTAGACTCTGTATTTATATTTGATCAGCGCTGCCTAGTTTGACCGTTTGATTAGAGTTTGTGAGTTTTCGTGAGCGGTGATTGACAGCTGCTCAGAGACTGGTCCAGCTCGGCTCTGATTGGTTCTGGTTGAGGCGCGGTGAAAACTTGCAAAAGCCATCAGGAGCACCGGAGGATGCAGAGGAACCCGATTACTTGTCTCACGCACTACTGTCAGGATACAGTGGTCGTGTTATTAAAATAACATTACAGTTGACGTTAGAATGAGTGTTATACATGGTATTGCTACTTGAATGGGTTAGGGTTAGGAAACAGAAGGTTTTCTAGTTTAAGTCTTTTCTAATAATAAACCCATGCTTGCTTTTCTATTGTGTTACTCACAGTACATAGTTATCTCTTTGGTTGAGTCCTTACCCCACATACAGCAGCCTGCATCATGGCATCAAGACTCCCTTCTGGAGAGTCCAAGTTCCCAGAAATGGACTGCTTGGTCACTTCTCTGTTGAACTCATTTTGGCTTGGTGTCATACTAAGCACGTGTCTGTAGCCAAAGGCAGGCTGGCACTGCTGGTCACTCTCATCACATGGCTTCAACAGTTTCTCCTTGTTGGTGTTCGTGTAAGGGAGGACGGTCTTATCAACAAAGGCACCAAACCCTGTAGTTATGGAAACAGCTATTGATTCCTTATTCTTGTTTTTTTTTTCCTTATTGGAAAGGTTTATCAAACATTTGAGACCAATGAGATGCATTAAAGGGACTATTTGTAACTTTCAGAAATGCTTCTTAACAGCGACACCTGTGGCCGGGAAATCAACGAAAGTCAGCATCGAGCTCGCGCTTGCTCGCTCTAAATATACATGAACGAGCATCGCTCAAAACAGTGAGGCGACACACGTCAGCTAAAACCACAATATCACTCTATATTTCAGCTGCTTGGCAGTAATGTTAGCTGACCAGATGAAGTTCTCCCCATGAACATGATTTAGATCTGATCTTAGTGTTGGCTTTTCCTGCCTCAGCACAGGCTGATGCAGTGGGGCTCTGCAGCGTGTCTCCCTGCTCTCTCCGCCCGCAGCCGGAGAGAGCAGGGAGACACCGGCACCCGGTCGGTAACGAGACGATAACATTACTCGCTGAGGAGCTCCGTCACTTCCCAAGACACGGGAAACCTGTGTTGGTGTGGAGGGGCTGCAGCATTTATTTCTGCGCAAACGTCCACTTTACATTCACTAGATATTCTCAGAGCTAAACTAACTCTTCTGCAGTGTGGAGTGAGCGTGCGTTCACGTCTAGAGGTGGCGCGAGCTGAGCGAGAACGCGCACGCTGTCTGAGTGAAGGCAGGTAGAGCAGGAGAGGCAGCGGCCACACATGTGAGCGCGCGCACATGCGAGAGCGCACACATGCGAGTGCACGCATGTGTGGCGACCCGCTACATTTATACGCTTAAAAAGTTACAAACAGTCCCTTTAATAAATAACAAACTTAAATAAAAGGCATCGCATTAGATTAAAGCCTTTACTTTTTGTTTCGTTAATAGTTTGTGCACATGAGATACCAACAAAATACATACCGGTAAGTACAAGGGAGGGAGTACAGTGCGACTATACTATACTATACTATACACAAGATCTTTGTGGCTACTGGAGACAATACGCTGCTGTTCTAGCCAGAGTGTGTTTGCATCTGGTCTATTTTTGCTGGAGCATCTCCAGAGAGCATTATCTTAGTATATGCCCTAAATTCAAGACACTGACTACCTTGCAAATTGTGGAGTGAACCAAAGTAGAAGACCATTCTCATTCTCATACCGAGGCTTAGTCACAGCCATCGGCGTTCGATATACTTTCAGTTTAAAAAATACTTAAAATGTAATCTATTAAGTCCCTCCTTAAAACAGACCTCTTGACTTCTTTCCTTGTACCGACTTACAGTATGTGTCCCAATATGTATTTATTGATATGTGATATGTACAAGATAATTACACTTTACTTTGTGGCTGTATTCTAAAGTGTTATCAAATAAGAAATATTAGTATTTTGGACGAATTCAAGATGCCTTATTAAGATTGATTATTACCTATTTGAGCATGTTCAGTGATTTTTTTCAGTGCTGCAAAAAGACTTTGTCCCAGCTCTTTGACAAATTCCAAGTCATCTTTCATGGAGTAAGACAGGTCCATCAGGTAGTAGAGATCAACTGGATAACCCTGAACTCTTTTAAAAGAAACACTGAATGTGGTAGGAAGCCCTGTAAACACAGAGGAGAAACAAACCGATGAAAGAAAGATACGAAAATAAAATGCTACCATGCTCATGTGTGAATATTTGAAGTTCAGTAACATTAAGTTTATACATTGTGATGGTAGATGATATTGAAACACATGAAAACATAATAAGGTTATTAGAATTTCTGGCTGCCCAGCCCAATCCTGTACACATCCAGATAAACTGCTCTAGTTTTACTCTGATCTGGAATTAACTGATTCCACTGACCAGGTCGCAGTTTCAGACTAATCCTCTGTGGACTCAGCTGGACGGGCTGTTGCTCCTGTTGGTTGAATGACTCGGACAGAGGATCTTCCTTTAAAATCGTTACACGGTTTTCTGGGGTGATGATTTCATTCCTCTTGCAGCCTCTCTCCATCAACTTAGCTATGGTGTCACAGCGTACTGCTTCCTGCTCCCCTGCTTTGGTGAAATTCTGTACAAAGGGAAGGAAAAAACATGAAAAAAAAGACAAGAATTGTCATTTATACTAAAGATATACGAAGTTCATTCTCATCTGTGTCTGCATATAATGTTGTTACTATTACTCCCTTTCATTTTGTCTTAGCAAACTGCAGTATACTATAAAGCTCAAGTAAAAGTCAGTTTTCAAATGTCTCAATGAATATCTGTACTATAATATCTGTATAATGTTCACCACACGACTCTGCTGACTTTTTAACACTAATACTGTTTTTATTCCCTAACTATTTCCAGTCTGCATCACTTTTGCCATTTTTTTCAATCATAGTTACGTTTCAGGTTATCATTTCACATTTTTGATTGATTGCCAACCTTCAAGGAGGCGGGTCTTACCTAAAATGTTGGTGTGCTACATACGAATGCAGAGAGCAACTTTCGTTGAGACTGTGATGGGCAATGAATGCTGTAACCCTCATCCCGAAAGTATTTTGATTTATGTCTGTATCTGTTTGCCAACCTAAATGAACTGAAACCAACACTGAGCTGCACAGTTGGCGACACAAGGAGGGAAGAGGACGCCAGGCCAGACCGACGCGGGAGCAGCGCGTGACGGCTGCGTCATCTGTTGTTTTTTTATTTCGGTGTCCGTGTTAATAGGTTCGAGCAGCCACAGAGCCCGCATGAGACGCGCGTCTTATGTGTGGCTTGGCTGTGTGTCGGCTGCATCTCTTTTAGAGATTTGAGGTCTCGCCTATTTTTGACTCGAGCCGCACGGTTCACAGCAGCAACAGAAAATGACCTATTGACTGTATATTGACATCATACCAGCAAAGTACTACAGTTTCAATGTCTATATCTGTAAAATATGTTACGGACATGAAAAAAAGTAAAGATTTATTTATAAATCAACACTTCCTGCTTTCATTTCAGAATAAAAGCCGTCGAGCGTTTTTTTTTTCTGTGGACAGAATTCCTTCATTTGTTAACACTTATTCTGAAATATGTGCAGGGCAGTGTTGTAGAACATGCAGTGACTTGCAGAGCACCATGAATGAATATAGTAATGGGTTTTAATTGTGGATTATTATTATTATTATTATTTACAAATAACCACACGTTTCTTAACCTTTCTCCTACTAAAATAAATAAAAATGACATTTATAATGAAATGAAATGACCATTATGAAAGGCAAACTCTATGTAGAAAGAAAGTGCTGGCAGAAGCCCAGTAGCAGAAACGCGGCTGGTCTGAACACCCAACGCATGAATCACGCAGCCGCCACGCCCTCCTGACGTGCCCCATCTGTCCCAGGCGTCAAACTCACAGACAGTGACGGGATCAGGCTGTCTGAGGGGCATCAACAAAAATAAAAACGGCACCAGCTACATGCGGTGGAACATCAGCGTGCAGAAGGTTTTCTAGCATGTAAGGCAGCCTATATGGCATTGCATCACGTTTTCTCCACTAAAGGGCCCCCTAGAGGGCACTTCTGAGCTCTGCAGGCTTCTGCAAGTCGCCGCAGTGTTTTCGATGGTAGGGTAGACTACATCAAGGCGCTGCTATAGTGTTTCTATAGTAAAATACTTTGAGGAGAAACTTAGATTCTTTTGATTGTGGTGTTTCAGGGCAGAGTTATAACGATTTTGTCTGTGTTTGTGTCACACTGTGGGAAAGAAAAAGAGAGCGATAGAGGGGCTTTGAGTTAAAACATGTCTTCAGACTGTCTTTGTCACCGAAGCCATGATCTGTTCATAAGAAGCCTGCACCAGGATGTGGTGTTTGCTATAGCATTAGTTGCATTCGGTAATTAAACTAGGGGTGTGCCCTGGGGATGATTGGCTATGTCATTGGAATGTAAGAAACTGTAAGATACTGTAATGTTAGTAATTAAAATAGATATGAGGAGTGGAGGCCGCTCCAGTCAAAAGAAGTCTGGTGTAAACTCCTGAGTAGAGACAGTATGTAGGTTACAGAGGTTACTCTGTTTCTCACCAGCTGTTGACACCACACACAGTATGGCCCAGATCTGATACAGTCACCACAGGAGTTGATCAACGACTTCGTGCAAACTTCCTCTTGTTGACACAGACCTGCAAAAGAAAAAACACTAACTCAGTCAAAAACATAATAAAGTCTCAAGGGACGCAACTCAAACTCTAACATTGAAATAATGTGCTGTGGACACAGATCATAATTTTTTTTTTTTTTTTATGTTTATTTTGCATTGAAATGAAATATATTTTGTAGGATTGGGCAGATCGATACCTGTAGAATCTTTAACATTGATATGAAATCATTACAATCAATGCGTGTGACATAGTAAGTAATAACAAAGAGTAAAAGGAAAAAGAAATGCATTCTCTGGTGAAGAGCCTGTGAGCTTGAAACCGTTTCATGTTTTAAACTAGGATGCAACTTTCACAATGAGGCTCTGAATGATCACTTGGTCTGAACATCCTTTATTATTGACATTGATTGTTTATAGTATGCCTCTCGCAATAACGGAGGATAAAAAGCTCTGAAGAACTGCAGGGCCTGTATGTTTGCTAGTTCGAGTGACCCCGTTTGGCATTACACAGTTAATTGATTTATTTTCCAATAAATGATGTAATGTTAACTTTTTCAAACTTACCATCTCTGCCCATCAGCAGGAGCAGAACAAACAGCCAACACATATCCATCTCCTGATGACAAAAAAAAAAGACATATTTTTCTCTTAGAGCAACCACTAAGAATGAGAATCGTTTGGTATTTCAACATTTTTACGCTGGTTTACTAAATTACTTACTTAATTTTTCAATTAAGATGTAAATTGCCTTGGCCTTGTTACTTTATAAATATCAATCCCAGATTTGGGGTTGATATTTAATTAATGGGTTCTACTATGATAGTGTTTTTATGGGTTTTCTGCATGGATTAAGGCATTTACTGTTGTTATTACTACTATCACCCACTGCTATTGATTATTGTTATTAGTCCTATTTGTATTACTCCTTATAGCTGTTGTGCTATTATTGTGGTTGCTGTGCATCTCTCTCTTCCTCTATCTCTCTCTCTCTCTCTCTCTCTCTCTCTCTTTCTCAACCCAATCTCACATCGAAATCGAACCTGGTCTGAGTCGATCTACGCGGGTTAACCCTTTCATACACACATCCAACCCTGGTTCAACCCTGCTTGAGTCCTCGGCGTGAAAGGGGTAATAGACTCAGGTAGACATTACTCCTCTTTATCTTTACATAGACAATAGTTGATGATGATATATTACAGTAATGCTCTGAATATCATATAGAGCACCTTTAATCTGTCAAAGGAGGTCCTTGAAGCATCATGCAATCAGGGGACAACATACGAAAGTGACCGACATTTTGTTGATATGTGTGAAACATCCACCCGCTGTCAGAGCTGAGGCTAACAAGTGTAATACTGACATGGTTTCCTGAACACTCAGGAATGAGTTGCGCTCTGTGCCAATGCTGTCAACACCATAAAAGGGAACAATGAAGTGTTGTGTCAGCTGTGCATTTCCACATTGTGACTTGCTGAGGGAGTTGTGATAAGAAAGCAGAATGTATCTACAGTATCTTGTGTATTGATATTTGTTTCTTTGTTAATTCTACTGCTGCTGCTTCTTTTAGTTAAACACTTCACCGAGTACAGAACACAACTTTATCCCAAATGACACATTTTCTAATGTGATTTCAGATGGACAGATGTTGAGGTAGCAGTTGGTGGATTAGTGTTGTACTTAAACCCTTACAGTACATAATGTAGTCTAATATGTATATTCCAATACTGCTAACTATGGCCTCAGAAAAGACCATCAACACATCTGTGACACAGTCTCTTTACAGTGTAGATTTAGTTCAGTTACTGTGTCCAGCCATCAACACAGTGCGCACTTTTCATACCACTCACAAGAAATAATATGGAGACTGATACCACCTGTAATAAAGCTGCATCTTAATGGAATAATAAGAATGTATTTTGTTTGTAAGACACTATTTGAGCATAAAATGCGGGATAATTCAGTTCAGCGCTGAACTGAATTAAAAGACACATTAAAGGGTTCAACTATGCAACTTCTAAATGTACAAAACATACATTGTTCCCCAAAACAAAAGTTATATTTCTAAGTAATAGAAGTAATGTACCACACCCACCCTAACTTCAGTTTTGGTTTGATCAGCCTACTGTTCTCATGTATTAGGGTGTGACCACAACCTCCAGATGTGAAAGTACTGTAGTAGTGGCTGGCAGTAGAGCGTCACTACAAGGACATGCTGAAATATTTTTAGTACGGCAGCACTGTGAGAAATCCTGTCATTTTGTGCAGATAAGCGAGATAGACTCTGTTAACACAAATAGCTAATCAGCCAATCACATGGCAGCAACTCAATGCATTACGTCATCTAGAGGTGGTGAAGACGACTTGCAGAAGTTCAAACCGAGCATCAGAATGGGGAAGAAAGGGGATTTAAGTGACTTTGAACGTGGCGTGGTTGTTGGTGCCAGACGGGCTGGTCTGAGTATTTAAAAAACTGCTGATCTACTGGGATTTTCACGCACAACCATCTCTAGGGTTTACAGAGAATGGTCCCAACAAGAGAACATATCCAGTGAGGGACAGTTGTGTGGACGGAAATGCCTTGTTGATGTCAGAGGTCAGAGGAGAATGGGCAGAGTGGTTGGAGATGATAGAAAGGCAACAGTAACTCAAATAACCACTCGTTACAACCAAGGTATGCAGAATACCATCTCTGAACACACAACACGTCGAACCTTGAAGCAGATGGGCTACAGCAGCAGAAGACCACCCGGTACTAGCACCGGGACTTTATTAGGTACACCTTGTACCTAATAAAGTGGCCGGTGAGTGTATATCTAAACATATATATATATA
>CAKAOH010022036.1:0-33433 GCA_916701665.1 Sebastiscus tertius
CAGCCAATCACATGGCAGCAACTCAATGCATTACGTCATCTAGACGTGGTGAAGACGACTCGCTGAAGTTCAAACCGAGCATCAGAATGGGGAGGAAAGGGGATTGAAGTGACTTTGAACGTGGCATGGTTGTTGGTGCCAGACGGGCTGGTCTGAGTATTAAACTGCTGATCTACTGGGATTTTCACCACAACCATCTCTAGGGTTTACAGAGAATGGTCCCAACTAGAGAACAGATCCAGTGAGCGGGATGTGGACGGAAATGCCTTGTTGATGTCGGAGGTCAGAGGAGAATGGACAGAGTGGTTGGAGATGATAGAAAGGCAACAGTCACTCAAATAACCACTCGTTACAACCAAGGTATGCAGAATACCATCTCTGAACGCACAACACGTCCAACCTTGAAGCAGATGAAGACCACCGGTACTAGCAAGGTGTACCTAATAAAGTGGCCGGTGAGTGTATATATCATAACTCAGCTGATGAAGGCCACGAGATCCCAGGAGAAATCTAGTAATTAGACCTTAGAGGGATAGTTCAGGTGTTTTTAAGTGGGGTTGTATGAGGTCGAAGGCAGCGGTAGACCAGCAACTCATGTTCCGAGAGGTAAAGTTACTGTTTTTTTCAATGGAGTCTGGTGGCTTTGAAGAGAGCATAAATAACGGCTTCAATTTCACGTTTTCATGTTGCATTGCTTTGCTCCTGTGTTGGTACTCCTGTCTGTTTCTCCAAACTCCATCTACTGACTACGGAGAAGTACCTCATACAACCCGACTACAAAACACCCAAACTATCCCTTTAAGTTAGGAATGTTTTGTCAAACTTCTTCTTCTTAAATCCAGAATGAAACGTCAGACTCGATCGGTTATATTCCCTGATTACATCCAGCTCTCCTTCAGTCGTGTGTAACTGATCATTTTGGTTTATATGTCCTTGAGCTTCGGTGGATTTGCTGCAGTGTTCATTACAAACAGCTCACGTGGAAGACAAGAGGAGCTACAGTTTAAACCAAAAATCCCACATTTGCGCTGTTTGGATGTGCAGGGTTGTTTCCCGGGTCACATCTGCAGCTAATCCAACATGACACGAATGGCGAGAATACCAACCATTTCAGGGAGAGTTTTAATGCACCGTTTGGAGGACGGTTAAGACGGACGAGCAGAAAGAGAGAAACTGTGCTGCTGCCAACAAAAACGCAAAGCCTGATTTGTAAAGGAGCAGTGCTTTAAAATGCTATACTGTAAAACTTCTGAAAGAAAAGGTGACTTTACACCTTTAATCTTAACAACATGGCCGTCAACTAACTGTGTGAAAGGCTCATAGACATAGATACGTAGACGCCGCACTGGACGCTTGCAGTGATGCGTCAACGTGGGCCTCATATTGGACAGGGCAAAACTGGCCTCTAACCGTATACACGTGAACGGGGCGCTGCCGTCTACATTTCTCAACCGATTTCAACGAGTCGTTATTATTTTAAAGGGTTTATGATCTACGCGGAGTAGAAAAAGAAAGTTTTGCGACGCTTTGCGTTGCGCTGCGCTGCGCTGCACTGCGTTGCGTTGCACTGCGTTGCGTTGCACTGCGTTGCGTTGCACTGCGTTGCGCTGCACTGCGTTGCGTTGCACTGCGTTGCACTGCGTTGCGTTGCGCTGTTTTTTGTCAGGTCGCCGAGAGTTGAAAAATGTTCAACTTTGGGTAAAACGCTGCGCTCGTCACTCTCACTTATTACCCCGCCGTCCAATCACAGTGGAGGAGGGGCAGGACAAATACGTTACGCTACGTTACGCTGCGTTACGCTGCGTTACGCTGCGTTGCGTTGCGTTGCACTGTTTTTTTTTCAGGTCGTCGAGAGTTGAAAAATGTTCAACTTTGGGTAAAACGCTGCGCTCGTCACTCTCACTTTTTACCCCGCCGACAAATACCACAAAGACCAACCGGTGAAAGGTCGGATCTGAGGTCACCGGAGACCTTAGTGACTTTAGTACGGCCGTAGTGAATATCTGGACAGTTTGCTTCATGAAAACATCCCATTTGGTCTTTGTTTAAATTCTGTGAAGGCTTTTATCCAGACAAACGGCAGCTCCTCGGTTCACTTGTGTTTACGGGCCAGTCTCGCCCTGTCCAATATGGCGCCCACGTTGACCTACGGCCCAGGAGTCAATGCGGCGTCTACGTCTATACTGTATGTCTATGGAGAGGCCTGTAGTGGTAGCAGTAGCACATGATCAGTAAAGAGTTCATTGAGGGCTCCAGACCCAGGCGTATTAGAACAATTAGCACAATATTTACATCTTTACAGAAACACACATCCCGGGACTCAGAACATCGCTGACGTTCAGCTGATACCAGTTTAGTACAAACAAATCTTAAAGGCAGACCCCAGGTTTTCAGGCATTTGCTATAGAATCAATATTGAGTGTAATGTATGTCCAAAGGTCTGAACTGCTACAACTTTACGTGTATATCTGAGCTTTTAATGAGAATGAACTGCTCTCCCTTCTGGAGAATCTGAGCTGTTAAAGGAGTGCTTTGCATCTCAAAGAGTGCAGCTATGGTCGATTATCACTGGACATTACACACTGTAGGGAAACCTGACCAAAGAACGTATATCGATAAGAAATGAAAGTCAATAGTTCGTTCCATTGCATCGTCAGCAGCCAGCAACAGAGCTACGCTTCCGCCATTTTGGACTGAAAGTGACAGGATTCGTAATTTAGCGACTCGCTCCCAATGTAGATATAAACAGCTCGTTCTAAAGTAACGAAAACACGATGATTCTTATTATCAGGTGATTAAACACTAAAGAAAACATACTTATTAATATTATTTCTGCCAATAGAAAACCCCTAAATGCTACACGCTGGTCCTTTAAAGAAATGTTTGTACGAACTCTAATCTCTGTTGAGTCCGAGCCCCGTTAACTTCAACACACTCAAATATTTGTTGATTGATTAGCTCCGTCTCTTCTCCACAGTGTTTCTTTCCGTTTGTGATCCTGAAAAAACAAAAAAAGAGAGACGGACTTCTTTCCGTGACTCGCTACTGCAGTTTGTCATCTGGCTTTATTTCCAGGAGAAGTCTGATGCTGAGACAGATGCGCTTAAAAAAAAAAAAACGTGTCCCGCATCTGATCGTCTTAGCTGATGAGAAACGCCCCGAAGAAGCTGCTCTTCTCGTCCATGTCCACGGCCGAGGCGTTGGTCACCGTGACGAAGAGGCGGTCGCCGGTGCTGAGCGGGAACAGCCCCCCCTGGTGGGCGGAGTGCAGTGAAAACTGGGAGCCCCGGGACCAGCAGGAGGTTCGGCTCGTCTTCATCAGCAGGATGGGAACCGGGTAGGAGCTCACCTGGCGGGGAGACGGAGAGGTGCGTGAGAGACGGAGGTGTGTGCTATGTGGTGGATAGACGGAGGCGTTCATGAATCGCAGCTAGACAATCTTTTACAACCTGTTCCATCAACTAAGATCGGCCTCTACCCGCAGGATCAATCTGTCAAATAGCTGATTGATTAGGAACGTTGTTGGATCGATAGTTGCATCATTTATGGTACACTAAGGCTACATCCAGTCTCAACAACCGCAATATCACAATACCACGGCAAGCAATCACTATGGGAGCGCCGCGTATTTACGTTGAGCTATGTTGCGTTACATTATGTTACGTTACGTTACGTTACGCTACGTTACGTTACGCTACGTTACGTTACGCTACGCTACGCTACGCTACGCTACGTTACGCTACGCTACGCTACGCTACGCTACGTTACGTTACGTTACGCTACGCTATGTTACGTTACGCTACGTTGTGTTTTTTTTCAGGTCGCCGAGAGTTGAAAAATGTTCAACTTTGGGTAAAACGCTGCGCTCGTCACTGTCACTTTTTACCCCGCCGTCCAATCACAGTGGAGGAGGGGCGGGACAAATACCACAAAGACCAACCGGTGAAAGGTCGGATCTGAGGTCACCGGAGACCTTAGTGACTTCGAGACTTTAGCACCGCTGTAGTGAATATCAGGACAGTTTGCTTCATGAAAACATCCCATTTGGTCTTTGTTTAAATTCTGTGAAGTCACATCTGTGATCCAAATGTAAAGGAAATTCAAAACACGCCAACTTCCAACTTGATTTAGACGTCCTTTAAAACACGAACACGAAAAAACAAGTCCGATTAAATTCCTCAACGTCCTTCAGTATGCATCTTTATACGGAACTGGTTCACTCTGACTATAACCTGTTCGATCTACAGTTGCAGCAGCTGTTCGTTTAGCGCCTCTAGTTTTATCTGACAGCAGATTATTATTGGTTGTTCGCCACGCTGTGATGCGACGCATACTCACTGTCTGGATTCACGTTAGTCACAGTCTGCTGTGAATCAGTGCAACAAAAACTGAGAGATTAAAATTTAATTTGCAGACGGTCAAGTTGCATACTACGTCAACACAACGTCCTTCAATTCACTGAACTATGACTTTCATTTTTACGTCTTTTACAAGCTGTTCTGTCCTCATGTTCCCCGTCTGTCTCTCTACTGTCTAGCATCAAATAAAAGCAAAACTCATCTAATAATAATACGAGTGTGATGAAGGAATCTGCAGAATAAGCATTTCATTATCTAGACGAGGGAAGGAGCGGTTCAAATATTTTTAATCACGCTTTTTATTTTTTCTTTAAGGAAAAAAGACTACACTAACCAAAACCACAACAAATAAAATAATATGTACATATAACAGATAGTAACTGTAAATTGAAAAACAAACTATTCAAAAAAGAGGAAAAAAAGTAATAATAATAAATTAAAAAATATAAAGAAATAAATATCATAAAATAAAAAGTATAATAGTTTTTTTAAAATGTATGAATACAAATAAATACAGAAATAAAAATGATAACATTAAATACATATAATAAATAAAAACCATAAAATAAAAATATATTTTTTTTAAATTTATGAATAAAATATATAAATTCATAAATAAATAGTAATGATAATAATAATAAATAAATAAAAACCATAAAATAATATATATTTTTTAAATGTATGAATACAAATAAATAAATACATATATAGTAATGATAATAATAAATAAATAAAAACCATAAAAGAAAATAAAATATAATAAATTATGTTTTAAAATGTATGAATAAAAATAAATAAACATATTGTAATGATAATAATAAATTAATAAAAATAAGTTAATTAATAAAATAAATTTACCACCAGATTATGCACCTACTTAGATCCCTGTGTTCCCGCCACCCGCAGAGTACATACTGTGTGTTTAAGGCACAGGTTTAATATTATATAAATAAATATTATATATTAAATATATATAAATGTTATATATAATATGTATATATTTATATTAAAACCAAATATTATATATTTGATAATATATTTATTAAAATGAGGTGAGTCAGAAAAATCAATGTAAAGACAAATAATGAAGTAGAAACAGCAGCAGATCCGGATGAGGCAGCAGAATCCCAGAGCGACTAGAGATATAAAGTAAAGTCTCTCACCTTTTTATAGACGTACTGCAGCAGGGGCCTCCCTCGGTCCTCCTCCGCCTCCTCGCCGTCCTCGCCCTCCTCCTCCAGGGAGTGGGTGTGTCTGAAGTACGTCTGGGCGTAGACGTAGTAGAGGCCGGGCTGCGGCACCACCAGCTCCCCGTCCACCAGCTGGACGTCCTGGAGGAAGGCCAGCCCCTTCCGCCCCTCCCACCAGGAGATCTTCTGGCCCTGAACGCGGCGGCCGGCGGACACCGGAGCTATGGAGGACAAACAAACACCATCAGGATGACATCACTAACCACGAGGGGAGGATTTGTTATTTTTAATTTATTCATTTATGTGACAGAGACGATACAGGTAGGCGTTGTTACATCAAATGCAACGATGCCGTGAATAGGACTTCTAGCTGGAGCTCATTTTCAGTCCTTGATATAAATAATTTAGCGCTGCAACGATTAATAGATTAATTGTCACCTTTTAAATTATTATTACTATTTTGATAATCGATTAATGTATTAATGCTTGAAGTATTTATTTAAAGAAAAAAAAAGTCAAAATTCTCCGTTATAATTAAAAGTTCTGCATACAAAACTTTACTTAAGTAAAAGTGCACAATTATTAGCATTAGAATATACTCAAAGTACCAAAAGTAAAAGAACTAATTATGCAGAATAATATGTATATTTTATTATGAGATTGCATTAATATGTAAGCATCACTAATGTTGCAGCCGGTAAAGACAAAGTTATTTAATCCTTATTAAGAAATACATCATAGTTTATTAGTTTGTTATATTTTGTATTAATAATCTGACTCTAATCATTCCTACCGATCATTAGTCGACCGTAAACTCATTTTAAACCAGCTGATTGTTGTGTGTGCAGTCCGTTCCTGCAGGACTCACCTCCTTCCTCTCGCTCCAGTTTGGGCACGAAGCTTCCAGTGACGTGAGCTGCCACCTTGGGGCGAGGTGAAGCCCGGTCCACCATCACAAGTGAGGGCAGCACCCGAGATACTTCATCTAATGTGGGGAAAAAAAAAAGGAACGAAACAACAACAACAAAATGAGTCCACGAACAAATAACACCGTCAAGTTATTAACAAACTAGTGCATTCATGTGCATGTTCATTGATGCTGACATCCTGAATGGCAGCAGGTCATCTAGAGAATACTGGGGACGCACCGATTTATCAGCCAAACATCGGCCGCCAAATAAGACGACATTCACCGATGCAGTGGTCGATGTTTATCTGTTGAGTCTCATCAATTTTTGCGCCTTCTAAATGTTACGTTGGAGGACACACGTGGCTTGTTTACTAATAAAATCTAAAGAAAGAAAAGTCTCCCGTGTCTCGGAGAAAGTTTTCTGTATTAAAAACTATTTTAATTTAATTGAACATTTAATTTATGTTTCACAAAAAGAATAATTTGTTAGCACTGAAACGTTCTTCTCATTCAGCGGGTGGTTGTATCGTAGCTAAAAAGGCTTTTAAAGCAGTTATTGTCAGGCCATGCACGGTGAGCCGGTCGTTCTTTAACCACGGGGTTGGCGGTTCGATCCCCGGCTCCTACTGTCTGCATGTCAAAGTGTCCTTCAGCGAGACACTGACCCTCCAGGTGCTTCACAGCAACCTGCTGGGTTAAATACAGAGGTCTGTCTGTATATGATGAATCTAATAAAGTTTAGGTTTAAAGTAGGACTGTCAACCGATTCAAATAGTTAATTGTCTACCTTAAAGGGAGATTAGTCCAGTATTTAATCCTCTTATCAACATGGGAGTGGACTAATATGCTGCTTTATGCAAATGTATGTATATATTTATTATTGTAAATCAATGAACAACACAAATCAATGACAGATATTGATCCAGAAACCCTCACAGGTTCTGCATTTAGCGTAAAACAATATGCTCCAATCATAACTGCAGCCCAACAGGCAACAACAGCTGTCAGTGTGTCAGTGTGCTGACTTGACTGTGACTTGCCCCAAACTGCATGTGATGATCATAAAGTGGGCATGTCTGTAAAGGGGAGACTCGTGGGTACCCAGAGAACCCATTTACATTCACTGATCTGGAGGTCAGAGGTCAAGGGACCCCTTTGAACATGGGACATGACAGTTTTTCCTCTCCAAAATTCAGTGTAAGTTTGGAGCGTTATTTAACCTCCTTCATGACCTGCTAGTCTGACCTGGTCGGTACCGATGGATTCATCAGGTTTTATAGTTTCATATGATACCAGTATCTTCATTCTAGCTTTAAAACTGAGCCGCTACAACCTAGTTGCGTTAATGCATTAAAGAAATTAGTGGCATTAAAACAAATTAGCGTAATAATCACGTTAACTTTGACAGCTCTAATTAAAACAGTACATTTTATTAATGATGAAGAAAATAAATAACAACAACAAAAATAAATCGGTATCGGCCCACAATTTCACAATCAGTGCATCCCTAAAAAAAATACACATCTTCAACATAGAGAAGGTCAGTTTAGTTTTCTCACCTCTGACGACCGAGGAAATCTGCTTCTGGTAACGCTGAGACAGAGACTGCAGGGAGAGGACAGCAGAAAACATCTATTAAAGCTGCAGTAGGCAGTATATGTGTTTGGCATCATTGGGCAAACATCCCATAATAACCTTTCAGCATATTGTAATTCAAATGTTCTGAGAGACAACTAGACTTCTGCTCCTCCTCATGGCTCTGTTTTCAGGCTTTAGAACATCTAGCCCGTGACGGGAGACTTTGACCAATCACAGGGCATTTCAGAGAGAGAGAGCGTTCCCATTGGCTGAGCTCCGGTCATGTGACCAGAACTCGCCGTTCCTTCACCAGATTTCACAATGGCGACGGCGTCACAAACTTTCTCATTTTACAGCTAAACCGTGCTACAAGATGATTCTGAGAACATCTGAGGAGAGAAATAGACATTAACGTAACAGAACATTGATTCATATTTGATCAGCGCTGCCTAGTTTCACCGTTTGGTCGGAGTTCAGAGTGATTGACAGCCGGCTCTCAGAGACGGCAGCTGGACAGCAGACCTCAGATCAGCTCTTACTGCTTGTTTTCCTCCGGTCTGTGGATGCCGTTGGGAGCACCGGAGGACACCGGAGGAACATAATTTTTTTCAGGTTTCCTGTTTCATGTCCTACTGTCACCATATAGCGAAACTTTTTTTAATTATATTTGCTCCAATCTGCCTACTGCTGCTTTAAAGCCTTAAAACAAAAACCCAGAACGTATCACTGATGTATAAATTAAATTAAATAAACATATATATATATATATATGTATATATATATATATATATAATAAAACACAGGTCTACCCAGCTGCCTTTTGTTTGACTGTAACCCTGAACTCCTGCTGACATCAGGATCAGGAATAAAACAGAAAAAGGGAGCCTCGGTGTTTTCGGGTCGGTAACAGATCTGTCTCCGGTAATCGACCCCTCGCCCACTTCCTGATGTTTTACGTTCCTTCGCTCCAACAAAATTGGCTCGAAAACGACGCAGCGACTGCCAAACTGATGAAAACGATTTTCTAAGCTGTCGTGGATTCTGGACGTGTTTAGTTCAGTTTCCAGAAACGTAAAGGAAATTGAAACAACATGACGAGAGAGGCGTTAGAGACGGAGAGAAAAAACACAACGGGGAAGTTTTCCCATAATAGTTCACGGTAATTAGAATAAATGACTCGTGCAGAAGGAGGCATGTTTTGTTGTGGTTGCCAGCAGAGGTTGCAGAGGTTAATGATTTCCCCTTTAAAAAGAGTTTTCACAGCTTCAGCAGAGCGAGGTGAAGGAAAGCTGCAGCCAGTCAGTCAGCGTGCAGCAGGATTTATGGGTCATAATGCCTCTCAGACAGTTCTTTTCTCTTGAAGTTTGCAAGACTTCATTTTGAAGGAAGACCTGCAGGTTTTATAAACCCAAATGCTCAACTAAAAATACAAAAAATCTAATCCACATGTCATACAGCTCAAATAATGTGCATTTATAACACCACATTCCTTCAAAATAAAACTACACAAGTCTGTGATAGGCGCCGGTCCTTTAAGGTTTATGTGGGAAATGCAGTTTTACAGATATTAATAGCAGAACACAAGATAACAAAATGTACTTTTTAACTTCACGGGAGACTTCAACGTGCTCTCGCTGCGGCTCAAACTGTCCCAGCAACATGTTTACATTCTCAGCTAAATTTAATCTGACTGGCAGCCGAGTCAGAAAATACCCGCCGACTTTTTATTCAGTCGCAGGAGAAGAGGAAAGAAAAAACAAACAATACAGATAGCACAAATAGAAAGAGAATACGCTCTGTGTGTGTGTGTGCGAGAGAGAGAGAGAGAGAGAGAGAGAGAGAGAGAGAGAGAGAGAGAGAGAGAGAGAGAGAGAGCAGGTGAACACATTCCTGTGCTGATTAAACCTCTCAGGATCACATCACATCTCCAGCTATAAAGGAGCTCTTTGTGCGTCTGCAGACAGAAATCTGGATCATTTCAGCAGTTCAGTTCAAAACTTCTGCTGCTGATGTTCAGACATCCACAGCACAGGAACAGCCTCAGAATTATGTTATTATAATAATATAATAATAATGGTAATAACGGTAATAATCATCCTAATAATGGTAATGATAATAATAATGATGATAATAATAATAATAATGATGATAATAATAATTATGGTAATAATAATAGTGATGATGATGATGATAATAATATTAATAATAATAATAATAATAAAAGGTAATTATAATAATAATAGTAATAATAAGGATAATAATGATGATGATGATAATAATAATAATAATGATGATAATAATAATAATAATAATAGTAATAATAAGGATAATAATGATGATGATAATAATAATAATAATAATAAGGATAATATTATGGTAATAATGATAAAAATTGGTAATAATAATAATGATAATAATAGTAATAACAAGGATAATAATAATGATGATGATGTTAATAATAAATGTAATGATAATAATAATATTAATAATATAATAATAAAAAATACTAATACTGATGATAATAATAACAATGATGATGATAATAATAAAAATAAAGGTAATAATAATTATAGTAATAATAATGATGATGGTAATACTAATACTGAGATAATAATAATAACAATGACAGTGCTAATGATAATAATAATAATAATGTTAATAATGATAATAATAAATAGTGATAAAATAATGATAATAACTTAACTTTTATTTACCTTTATATACTTAGCATACTGTTTTACTTATGTTTATAATTATTTTAACTGCACTATTTTATGCCTCAGATTATCATTTTGCTTTTACATTTACTTTTGTGATGAACCTTAATAATAATGATAATAATTATAATGATAAAATAATAATAATAATAATAATAATAATAATAGTGTACTTACACGGACCTAGGTTTTGTCCCACTTTCCACACTAACATGCTGTTTAATACACTAAAATAATATATGAGATTATTAGTATGTCTGAAAACTTTATATGAAACTAATATTGCAAATTATTTCCAGTGTAATATTAAAGTACGCAAACATTATAAATACATAAATATCCCACAATGCAACGCGGTAGTGACGACAACGTTCATAACGGACAGCTCTGTAACGTCTATATAACGCTTCAGTCTAAGTCAGTATTAGATTCTACTTTTCTGTGCGTAACAGACGACCGGTCGATGGATTAGGCTGCTTGTTCCAGATGTTTTTACTGAGCTTGAAAATCCAGTTTTCCTCACTCTTATCTGTTATTTCTGTTTTAATTGATTATTTTTCCTTAAATCATGATGGCTTTATTTATTATTAAATTTCTTATTAATGCCTAATATGATTTGTTTATTATTTTCTTTTACTCTGCTATTATATATATATATATATTTGTAAATGAGGTCTCCACTTCAGTGTATTTCTGAGTTAGAATTAAGGCTGTTACCATGGTTACGCGTCTGCACCCGGCAACAAGGCTCTCAGGAAGTGACGACGTAAATTACTGTTCAGTGCCTCCGACAAGATAAATACTACCGTTTATTTACAACAAAAGTATGTTGAACGATCGTACACATGTTGAGTATGAGATTTCAGACGTCACTTTGTTGCTCCTCTTTTACTTCTTCTCAACAAATCCAACGAAAAGACCAAAAAACCAACAACGGGTTAGTCCGTCTCTCAGTACCGTCTGACTTCCTGCCTGTGGCCCGTTGGTTCCTACTGAAGACGTACATCTTTAAAACATCACAAACGTATAGTTTCATGTTTAAAACAGCTGCTCACTGTAGTTTCTATTCAGGAGGAAATGGAGCATTTGTAAGGGACTATTTTCAGCGGCGGATTAATCCACATTTGTAGTAGGAGTTGTTGTTGGTTTTGCTCTTTTCACGGGGATTTAATGACAATAAGAGAAGTGATAAATAGCCTGGGCGTGAACTGCGTGCACACCTTTTCTCAGCATGTGTGGAAGTACACGTTGTTCCAGGCGGGAGGTGGAGAGAAAAGCCTCCTGTCAGTATGAAAAACAATCCTTCCACCGTATACGATAAAGCCAATTCTTAAGCAGTTTCACATGATGCAACTCCGTGATGTCAACAAGAAAAACGGCAACGTCTTGCTCATGTTGTGTGATGCAAGAACAATATGTTATTTATTACGCACAAGAATGAAAAATGATGGTGATTGAAGGGGAATTCCACCAATTTGACACATCAAAGTGTGAGTTGGGGCGTATTTCTGCTGCAGAGATGTGTGTGGAGAGAGGTATGAAGTCTTCAGTGTCTCTGTGGGAGACGTTCAGAGTCTTAAAAGTCAAAGCAGTTGTGTCTCTTGAGCAAAAAGCATCAAATACTCCCATGAGGGAAGCTGGAACCGATTTCTGCTGTTTTTGTTTGGAAAAAACGACTGAAGCGACGGATCGATTATCAAACTAGATTAATGAACGAACTGTTTCAGCTGTAAATCAGTTTAAACTCTGGGACGCATTATGAGACACAGACTTTGTTCAGCCTCTTTGTGTGTCTCTTTGTTGTTACTTTCAGTCTCTTTGTAGTCGTTTTGCACCCGTTTGCAGTCATGTTGAGTCTCTTTGTAGTTGCTTTGTGTCTTTGTAGTCATTTTCAGTCTCTTTGTAGTCATTTTGTATCTCATTGTAATTAGTTTGCGTCTCTTTGTAGTTGCTTTGTGTCTCTTTTTAATCATTCTGTGTCTCTTTGAAGTAATTTTGTGTGTCTTTTTAGTCATTCTGAGTCTCTTTGTAGTCATTTTGTGTCTCATTGTAATTAGTTTGCGTCTCTTTGTAGTTGCTTTATGTCTCTTTGTGGTCAATTTGTGTCTCTTTGTAGTTGCTTTGTGTCTCTTTGTGGTCAATTTGTGTCTCTAGTTGCTTTGTGTCTCTTTGTAGTCATTCTGTGTCTCTTTGTAGTTGCTTTGTGTCTCTTTGTAGTCATTCTGTGTCTCTTTGTAGTCATTCTGTGTCTCTTTGTAGTCACTCTGTGTCTCTTTGTAGTTGCTTTGTGTCTCTTTGTAGTCATTCTGTGTCTCTTTGTAGTTGTTTTGCTCCTTTTCATAGTCGTGAGTCATTTTGTCTTTTTGCAGCTGTTTTGCGTCTCTTTGTAGTCATTTAGTGTCTCCTTGTAGTTGCTTTATGTTTCTTCGTGGTCAGTTGAGTCTCTTCCTGGTTGGTACACGTCTCTTTGAGTGATATTTTGTAGGTGAAGGCCAGGGGGGATTTCTGAAATATCTCCGGTAATAAATACATCAGCATTAAGTGTACTGAAACCTCGACTCAGAACTTCCAGTTGTAAAAAGTACTACCAATAAGAAAACCCTGTAATAATCATAATAATGCTAATAACATCAAATCTGTTTTATCATTTGCTTCGTTGGCCTTTGCAGCTGAAGTGTGTGCCGATTAGTAACGCTCGGAGCTCCAGTGGGTGGGGAGGTTTAGATCTGCAGCAGGCCGGCCGGGGGAAAGAAATACTGAGCTTTGAAAGCCATAAATCTCAGCAGCTGGCCAAATAACCACTGAACCCTTAATGCTGATCAACAAATACTGATATGTAGAGGTCACTCTGTGCTGTACGGCGGTGACGTCACACTTCATACAGCTTGAAAGGGAGAATTACAATCAGGCTTTTGAGATGATGTTTCGGGGTTATTGTTGCTTCAGCGTACCTTCTCGATGAGCAGGTGGAGCTGCTGAGTGACCTGCCAGCACGGATCCCCCCGGACCGCCGTGATGCTCTGCAGGTCGCCGCCCGTCAGACAGGAAACGCTGCTCCTGGCGAACGTCTCCTTCATCTGCAACAAAGAGAATCAGAACGAATATCTCTTAATCTACTTCTCGTCAAACACGCCTGATGAAGGTATTCCTTTTGTTTAATGCAAAACTGATTTCTACCATGTTTTATAAACTTTAGGACGTGAATTTGTAGCATAATATGCAATAAACATGATGCATAAACCACCTTTTACACCTTGACAATCAAAGTCTGCTTGTAACCTGAGTCAACACATAACTTCTTCTTTGCTTGTCATCTGTTTAGCTTTCATTTCTTCCTGTACTCCGGCTGCTGCATCTCATCTGGGTTAATGATTAATTCTTGTAAACACCGACTGAGAGCTGAGCTGGACTGAATCCAGGTAACCAAAGGAATCACCAAAACAAGCAGAGTGAGTACACCGCACGCACGCACGCACACACGCACGCACACACACGCACACACACGCACACACAACTCGTCCTGATAATCACAGCTAATCATAAAACGAGCTGCAGGCTGCTGCTGCCAGAGCTCTCTACTTCCTTGTCCTCTTTTGTTTCTCTGTTTGCAACTGCAGAGAAACAAAAACTGTTTCATTGCACGAAGCTTCATTAACAAAGCAAGTTTATTTATAGAGCACATTTCATACACAAAGGCAATTCAAAGTGCTTTACATATATAAAAGAGCCCAAAGTGCAATAAGATAAAAAAACGAATAAAAGAATATAAAAGTACAAGTTAAAAGAAAAAAGGTTAAAAGGATAATAAGAACAATCAGAAGACAGTAAAATGCAGCATTTGATCAATTACAGAAAAGCCTCTGAGAACAGTTTGGTCTTGAGTTTAGATCTGAAAGAGGCCACTTGTTGGTGCATCTTTGATCTCATCTGGAAGTTTGTTCCACAGTTGAGCAGCTAAAAGCTTCTTAAAGCAGCTAAAAGCAACTTAAAGCAGCTAAAAGCAGCTAAAAGCAGATAAAAGCACCTCAGCATTGTGCAAAACTTGATTATTTTACTGTGAAAGCGATAAAAGTGGCCTGTGTTGGGTTGCATTGTGCAAAATCCATATCCATATCCATATTTAAAACACAAATATTGCCAATTTGTCCCCAACAGAACCCCAGTTCACTCAATACTTCAGTCAACAGTGGCGGCCGGCCAATAGATGGTGCACAAAAAAACATTACTACTACTAATTATTATAATAATAATAATAATAAAAAAAATATACAAATTGTCAATATTAGTGTTTTAAATATGGAGTGCACCCAGTAATATGTGTAATTTGATTGTAATGTGATTATATTTTGTATTAATAATCTGAATTTGTAAAGTAACTAAAGTTGTTGTATGTATATACGGTATGTATATATATCTATAGATCTATATATATATATATTTCTATATATGAGGTTGGTTGTATGTATATGAATATGAACTTATCTCTTGACACTCCACTATCACAACGGGTAGTACTTTTTCTTGTGTTTCTTTTTTTTGTTTTATATAAGTTTATGTATGTCCCTTTTACATGTATGTTTATATATTCCTTTAACCTTAAATAAAAATAAATAAATAAAAATAAAAGAAGTTGTCAGATAAATGTAGTGGAGTAAGAAGTCTAATATTTCTCTGAGATGTAGTGGAGTAGAAAGTAGAAAGTATCAGAACATGGAAATACTCAAATAAAGTAGAAGTAACTCAAATTTGTATTTAAGTACTTAGTTACATTCCACCACTGAGTACATTTTATACTGTTGTGTTTTTTTCAAAGCATTATTTACTCTTCCTGTTGGAATAAAATAATTGTTAATTATTTAACTATAAAGTAGTAATGTGTGTTTTTGCATTAAATCATTAAATCATAGCAGGATGTTTTGATGAAACTCACTGAAGTATTGAGTGAACTGTGTTTCTGTTGCTGCTGCAAAGCACAACCAGTCAGACACGTCTGATTTAGCTTTTTGCACAATGCAACCCAACGCAGGCCACTTTTATCTCTTTCACAGTAAAATAATCGAGTTTTGCACAATGCTGAGGTGCTTTTAGCTGCTTTTATCTGCTTTTAGCTGCTTTTATCTGCTTTTATCTGCTTTTAGCTGCTTTTAGCTGCTTTAAGAAGCTTTTAACTGCTCAACTGTGGAACAAACTTCCAGATGAGATCAAAGATGCCCCAACAAGTGGCCTCTTTCAGATCTAAACTCAAGACCAAACTGCTCTCAGAGGCTTTTCTTTAAATGATCAAATACTGCATTTTACTGTCTTTGATTGAAGTACAAGTTAAAAGAAAACAAGTTAAAAGGATAATAAAAACAATCAGAAGACAGTAAAATGCAGCATTTGATCAATTACAGAAAAGCCTCTGAGAGCAGTTTGGTCTTGAGTTTAGATCTGAAAGAGGCCACTTGTTGGTGCATCTTTGATCTCATCTGGAAGTTTGTTCCACAGTTGAGCAGTTAAAAGCTTCTTAAAGCAGCTAAAAGCAGATAAAGGCAGCTAAAAGCAGATAAAAGCAGTTAAAAGCATCTAAAAGCAGCTAAAAGCATTGTGCAAAACTTGATTATTTTACTGTGAAAGTGATAAAAGTGGCCTGCGTTGGGTTGCATTGTGCAAAAAGCTATATTAGACGTGTCCTGGACTGTTTGTGCTCCGCAGCAGCAACAGAAACACAGTTCCCTTCCTCCTTTGATTGTTCTTATTATCCTTTTAACTTGTTTTTTCTTTTAACTTGTACTTTAATTCGTTTTTTATCTTATGCACTTTGTGCTCTTTTCTATATGTAAAGCATATGTGTATAAAATGTGCTCTATAATAAACTTGCCTTGCCAATGAAGCTTCATGCAATGCAACAGTTTTAGTTTCTCTGCAGTTGCAAACAGAGAAACAAAAGAGGACAAGGAAGTAGAGATCAGCCTGCAGCTCGTCCTCCTCTCTGAACTACAGAGAACAAACTAAAGTCTGTAAAGTGGTTGAAGGTCAGCAGAAGGTTGTGTTAAAGCAGCGGCAGCTCGTTGGAGCTCTGTCTGCGTCTTACCGAGTTGAGAGCTGTGGTGAAGTGCAGCACGGTGATGGTGACGACCACAGTCTGCAGCAGGACGGCCAGCAGCAGCAGAACTCCGAGCTTCGGACCGGAGCCCGTCATCACGACAGACCGCCGTCCGGTACCGGGACCCAGACCAGCACCGTGATGGTACCACGACCCGGTCTGCAGACCTCCAGACCTCCAGAACCAGAACCAGAACTAGAACAATGGCAGAGAGAGCTGACTCTGACTCCTTCACTTCTACCCTCCCAGTCCTCTGCAGGAGGAGGAGGAGAGAGAGGAAGAGGAGGAAGAGGAGGACGAGCTCTCTCTCTCTCTCTTTCTATTTCTCCTGGAGAGATTATTGTTTCATTTCTGCGCTGTAAAAACACAGATTAGTTTAGTTTATTATGAGCGCTCATATCTGCGCTGTAGATCTCAGAGCTGATCTTCACTGAGAGGAAACACATTTCACTTCATATGACATAAATATAACATCACAATGTGCTGTATGGATGAGAGGCAGAAGAGTGCGCCTCTCTGTAGTCGTTTAGCATCTCATCGTGATCATTTTGTGTCTCTTTGTAGTTGCTTTATGTCTCTTTGTAGTTGCTTTATATCTCTTTGTAGTTGCTTTGTGTCTCTTTGCAGTCATTTTATGTATCTTTGTTGCTTTATGTCTCTTTGTAGTTGCTTTATGTCTCTTTGTAGTCCTTTTGCATCTTATAATGATCCTTTTATGACTCTTTGTAGTAACTTTGTGTCTCTTTTTAGTTGCTCTGTGTCTCTTTGTAGTCATTTTGTCTCTTTGTAGTTGCTTTGTGTCTCTTTGAAGTCATTTTGCATCTTATAGTGATCCTTTTCTGACTCTTTGTAGTCATTGTATGTATCTTTGTTGCTTTGTGGTTGCTTTGTGTCTCTTTGTAGTCGTTTTGCATCTCATAGTGATCCTTTTATGTCTCTTCGTAGTCATTTTGTGTCTCTTTGCAGTCATTTTGTGTCTCTTTGTAGTTGTTTTGGGTCTTGTTGTAGACACAAGTAAGTTTCTCTAATTCCTCTCTTTAGTAGTTGCTCTAATTTCTCCTGGAGAGAATATTGTTTTATTTCTGCGCTGGAGAAACACAGATAGCCGTATAGTTTATTGTGAGCTCTGTAGATCTCTGTACTGAGCTTTACTGAGAGAAAACACATTCAGCATCATAAATGATCATAAACAACAAGAGGCACAGCAGCATGACTGTTATTAAGATGTTATGGAGTTTAAACTCACATAAACAAAAGTTTGAGTCACTAATAATAAATCCTGATGACATAAATTCATCTCTTCTGCCTCGCTGAGGAGCAGCAGCTGATTTAAAGGTTTTTATTACTAAGGGTTTTTTTCTGGGGGAACCCATAAATTAAGTTTTTCTTCAAAGGCTTTGGCTTATTTGCTACTGTACGCTGACTCGCTCCACATGTAGCTGAGCTGTCAAGTTGTTTAGATAAAAAAAAGGTCTAACGGACATTCCTGGCATTTCTGTCTTAGCTCCAGATCTCTCTCCACATTTATCCCACACTGTGCATCCATCATGTGTCTCTCTGAGGTGAGGAAGACGGGTTTTAAGGACACAAATATGTCAGATATGAAAAATATAACCACCTTTGTGTTCATATCAGTGATAGGAGGTGTGAATCTGGTCGTATTAACTGTATATCTTTGGACAGATATCTAATGAGAGGACTATTTGATGAAGCTTCTATCAGGCTGCATAACAAAAACATGATGTTCTCTTTCACTCAACATCCCCGCCGTCCTGTTGAAGGACGAAGTGCGTTGGAAAAAGAAAAGAAACGGAGAATAGATGATGAAGTGTCAAAGACAAAACATTTGTTACCCAAAGTTTCACATTGTCTCAACGCGTCGACCTTTTTATCCGTAATGTAAATTACAACGTTATCGTTATTCTTTCTTTGTTGCTTTGTGTGTCTTTGTGGTCATTTTGCATCTCATCATGATTATTTTGTGTCTCTTTGTAGTCATTTTGCATCTCATAGTGATTATTTTGAGTCTCTTTGTAGTTGCTTTGTGTCTCTTTGTAGTAATTTTGAGTCTCTGTAGTCATTTTGTGTCTCTTTGTGGTTGTTTTATGTCTTTTTGTAGTAATTTTGCATCTCATAGTGATTATTTTGAGTCTCTTTGTAGTTACTTTTTTTGTCTTTGTTGTCATTTTGCATCTCATTGTAAATTACAATGTTATTATGATGTGTTCAAATGTAATCTTGAAACTTGCATAAATCCAGTTGTTTGAAGGAGATGTTTTCACATTAATATAAAATAGATATTAGAGAGAGAATTGTGAGCTGTTTAACTTCCTAACAACTTAACACGTTTTTTTTTAATGAAAGCAAATATTTAAATAATCATTTGAATTGTGTGTTTCTGTGCAAATAACCACCATAGATGTGAGAAACAGTTCATTTCAGACCCAGCGTCAGTGCTTTGAGCAGCTTTGGTCGCGTCGTTATCGCCGTATTGTTGTGCAGTGAGGCGGGCTGAGCCTATAAATGGATCCTGGTCCTGTTGGCTCGTTCCTGCATCTGCAACATCTGGCCTCAATCTGGCTCCCTACGCCCCGCCGTCCCCCTCCGGGGAGACGCTCGCCCGCTTAGGTTTCACTCCGCAACGCCTGCAAGGGCCTGCTGGGGGTAACGGGAGGCTGTGGACTGTGTGTGTGTGTGTGTGTGTGTGTGTGTGTGAGAGTGTGTGAGGATCAACATCGTCTGTTGAGATCATCCTCGGGACAAGCTGGAGAGAGACGTAAATATTCAAATTAAATCTTTAACTTCTGAGCTTTTTGTCCAGAAGTCTCCACAACGTGAGTAGATTGTTTTAGTCCCCACATCGTGATAAATACCGACACACACACACACACACACACACACACACACACACACACACACACACACACACACACACACACACACACACACACACACTCTGAGTGTATTTCTGAACGGCGGCCAAGTTTTGATAGGGATACGAAGACGAGAACTGACCGACTCCCCCGCAAAGTCGACTCCCTCCCTCCTCAGTCGCCTCCTAAACTTTGTCTTCCACTCCCCTCTGCCCTCGTTCTCCCTCTCCCTCGCTTTCTTTGTGTCCGTCTGTCGTTTCTCTTTGTTTTTTTACTGTCTTTCATATGCCATCTCTTTCTATTTGTCCCTCGTTTTGTTCTCTCCCCCCTTCTCTTGCTGTATTGACGATGAGTATTGTAAGGCGTCTTGTAAAAGGTTTACAGTGTACTTAGTAATAATTCATAAAGTAAGAATCATAATTTTTCATGGGGCTTTGGCAACAGACGGTTTACTGGTCCAGCTGGATCCCAGGTGCACCTCTCGTAGCGGAGCGATACCGTGATGTAGACCTGGATTCCCCGCTGTAGTTGTTTATTTGAATACAACGCACAGAAAATACCACCTACGGAGTTGATTACCTCGCTGGCTGGACTCGCTAAGTTGTTTATGTGGAGGACAAGGTGTTGGCAGAACGGCTTGTAGCTCGCATCAGGGTGGACTTTAATAGTTTTTGGCGAACAGTTTGGATGCTTTTAGAGACAGGTGGTGCATTTAAGCAGGCGCTGTGTTCAAGGTAATGTGTTAGCGCTTCATTTCTTTTGTTGAGTTAAAAACTTGTTTACTGATGTATTCGCCTTATGCTGACAATATAACATCCAACAGCCACCACTGACTGGGAGGACGACATACGGACATGTCCTGAAATCACATATGAGGACATTTGTAGTGTCTCATGGTTTTAGATCGCTACATACACTACTACGCACATTACTACGTACACTACGCACACTCAATCCACGCAGGAAATAACGTCTAACTTGTGCGTGTCCTGTCCGACATTTGATTCAACCGCCGTCCCGCCAGTACCCCCGACATTGCGACATTGATCAGCAGGCTCATTACTATGCATTATGAGGTGCTTTTCTGATTGAATGTGGGCGTGTAGAGGGCGTGACATGAGGCTGATCCACGTGCCACATCTCCAGGTGGGCTGTGATTTATAAAGGGAACATTGCCTGCAGGTGTGCGTGGGCACGGTTCAAAAATCTGATTATTTTTTGGCGCACGCCATTTTCTGCTTTTGTGCACACGTAGACTTTCAGTACGGATCCTTACTCCATGATCCTAAAGTGAGTTTAGTCAAGTCGAACCATGCAGTGGAAATGAGGCCAAGGTAAACACCCTCTCAACACACACTGTTCATTTTATCCCTCCTATTAGAGAGAACACAGAAACGAGAACTGAACAATATCACTGATATCTGGCATCAGGCACACTCACACACACACACACACACACACACACACACTCACACACACACACACACACACACCTCGGGAAGGGAGAGCTGGGACAACCGAGGTGGCCAATGGGCACGTCGGAAACCTGAGAGCTGACCAATGAGCAAACAGGAAGCTTTTGGGGACTTTCCAAAGTTTTCAAACTTTTTTTATTTGGCTCCAGTTGCTTTTGTCAGATTCTTGGTTTATTTTATGTTGACGTATGTGTGTGTGTGTGTGTGTGTGTGTGTGTGTGTGTGTGTGTGTGTGTGTGTGTGTTCTCATCTCCGAGGCGTTTACATGCCTGTGCGTGTGTGAAAGTGTTTTTGAGTGTGTAGATTCATGTCAGGGTCTAAGTATGGGCCAAAAATATGTGGACACCAACCCCATCGCCACGTGAAAACGTTGATATTGATTTATTCCTGCGTTGGTACTGAACGTCAGCACTGCATGAAGATCGTCCAATATGGACATGCTGTACGTAGCGTCTAGGGAGACTGCCGTAATATAGAGCCTTGGATGCGTCATGGAGGGAACACGACTTAGTATTTCATGGTGTCTAATTCGCATTACTAATCAGCTTCATGCCAATATCCTCGTCTTGCTTGGATTTGATACAGCTTCATTTTGATCTTGGCCTGAGAGATGTAGATATACTCCGGGCTTTTGATGTTACACACAATGTTGTGTTATCTTTGAGATCCCTTTAGTTCTGAGACGTGAAGCCAATGCTGAAGCGCCTTAAACTCCGCGTTAACAGCCAGCAGGGGGCGACTCCTCTGGCTGCTAAAAGAAGTCTGATTGTGTAGAAGTCTATGAGAAAATGAGCTACTACTCACCTGATTTATTACCTCAGTAATCATTGTAAACATGATTTTATGGTCTCAATCGTTAGTTTCAAGTCTTCTTCAATACAAACACGATGTTGTTGAAGCGGCATAGCGCCATCTCCTGGAAGCTCAAGTCTGTTCAGTTTGTTTGGTTCGATGTCACGAGAGCTGACGGAAATTCATGCGGTCTCTTTTTTCGGTAGGGATACTGTGATAGTGAAGCTAAAAAAACTAGGGCTGTCAAAGTTGAAGCGATAATAATGTGTTTTAACGCCCCTAATTTCTTTAAACCATTAATTTAAATGTGATTTTTAGGTTGTAGTGTTGTCAGTTTTAAGGCTAGAGTGAACGTTTAGTCGTCTCATTTAGCCACTTGTAAGCAACCGCCTTTTTTAAGACACGGAAACGCTTCAAAATTCCCCAGCAGGATATTTATTGATATATTTTATGTTGTATAACAAAACGTTCACAAAAGACCTTATTTCAGAAATCTAACTAAAAACTAGAGCTGTCAACATTAACATGATAATAACGCGTTAACGCAAATTCATTTTAACGCCACTAATTTCTTTAACGCATTAACGCAATCGATACTTAGGAGGTTGTAGCAGACTCAGTTTTAAAGCTAGAGTGAAGATTCTGGCATTATGTAAGACTAGAAAACCTGATGAATCCATCGGTACCAACCAGGTCATACTAGCTTGTTGCAAAGGAGGTTAAATAACGCTCTAAACTTGCGCTACATTTTGACGAGGAAAAACTGTCATGGCCATTTTCAAAGGGGTCCCTTGACCACTCAAATGTGTTTCTGAAAACATTTTGTGCGAGAGATACGCCATGAAGTTGCTAAATCTGTCTTTATTCTGCATCGGCAATGGTTAGTTTAAAAGTTTCTAGGGATGCGGCGAGTCACGCCGGTAAAAGTAGCCTAGATCTCGACTTAAAGCAAATGAGGAGCGGCCAACGTGACGCCCCGTCTCTCGAATCGCGCCGCCACGCTACCAGAATGCATCGCTGCACGGCTGCTTACATAGACATGAATGGAAAGCGTGGGAAGGACGGAGGCTGTGGACACGTACGCAACACAATTCTACTCTGTTTTGAGTCTTGTTTCTTAAAGGATATAATTTTTATTGCCAGCTGTAGTTTACTGTAATACCCCTGGTGTCCACATACTTTTGGCCGTGTGTGTGGTTTTGTATCCGTGCCTTCGTCTGTGTGAAACATGCAGAATGTGTCCTTGTTCAGTTTGAGGCCCACATTGTGGTTTTCTCTTCCTCCCTACCAATCTTTCTCTGTCCTCCCTCCCTCCCTCCACCTCTTTCCAAATTGCCTTACACTCCCTTCTCTCTCTCTCTCTCTCTCTCTCTGCCTGTCAGGAAGAAGTGAACAATATGACCTTTAGTCGCAGCGATAACATTCTCCCTCATGAATTCCCCGCCGCTCCGGCTTTCCTTTCACATTCTCACCGGTTTGTTTTCGCTCCCGGCGCCTCTGTTTTTCTTAGAAATGATCACTGTGTGATTAACGAGCAGCACCGGGGGAGGGGGGGCGGGATGAAGTCGGGTCTACACGGGGTCCCAGACATACATGCACTATATGTTCACACTGCAGCTGAGAGTGACTCATCACTGTTTGTGTCACAGTCATACCTGATGCATGTTTTTACTCCCATGTGAGTCTGCAGATGAGCCCCAGAAGGACGGACGGATTATCCTCACTATGCTATATATCCTGTCATTCTCAAATCACCTTTCTAAGTACAGTGGACACAGCTCCTAGCATTAATTATGTATGTGCTCCAGAAGCCAAACAGTACTGTGGTAGAGCTTAATAGACTTTATTTAGCAGAAATGCAACATATATATGAGCACACTTTCAATTGAAAGCTTTTGGAGAAGAAGCGTGACAGGGACTTTATGTCTGGCTTTAGTTACTTACATCCTGCAGGTACTTTTTAACGACAACCGCCTCGGTGCAAACACCTCGTAAATGGTTTGTGGTCCTGAGATGTTTTAAAGAGGACCTATTATATTTTCAGATGCATCCATGTATTTGGGGTTTCTAGTAGAACATGTTCATGTGATTTAATGTTAAAATAAAACGCTTTATTTTTCTCATAGCGGCTGTGCTTCAGCACCTCTTTTCACCGTCTGCCTGAAACGCTCTGTTTGAGCTCCCGAAAAGCCCAGTCTGCTCTGATTGGCCAACTAAACCAAACTCTTTGGACTCCAGCTCCACTCTAAACTAGCTTTGTTTGAGGGCGTGCCAAACTAGCCGCTAGGCAGGTATTATGCAAATGTGTTACTTGGTTACATCACCACGTTACGGAAGAAAAGGCGGGACTTAAAGTAACACATGTGCATAATACCTGCCTAGCGGCTAGTTTGGCACGCCCTCAAACTAAGCTAGTTAGAGCGGAGCTGGAGCGCAGTAGTTTTGTTGCATAAACCTAAAGAAGTCGTAGTTTTGTTGCATAAACCTAAAGAAGTTGTAGTTTTGTTGCCTCAAACTAATGAAGTTGTAGTTTTATTGCATAAACCTAAAGAAGTTGTAGTTTTGTTGCCTCAAACTAATGAAGTCGTAGTTTTGTTACATAAACCTAAAGAAGTTGTAGTTTTGTTGCCTCAAACTAATGAAGTCGTAGTTTTGTTGCATAAACCTAAAGAAGTTGTAGTTTTATTGCATAAACCTAAAGAAGTTGTAGTTTTGTTGCCTCAAACTATTGAAGTCGTAGTTTTGTTGCATAAACCTAAAGAAGTTGTAGTTTTGTTGCCTAAACCTTAAGAAGTCGTAGTTTTGTTGCATAAACCTAAAGAAGTTGTAGTTTTGTTGCCTCAAACTAATGAAGTTGTAGTTTTGTTGCATAAGCCTAAATAAGTTGTAGTTTTATTGTCTAAACCTTAAGAAGTTGTAGTCTTGTTGCCTAAACCTAAAGCAGTTGTAGTTTTGTTGCCTAAATCTAAAGAAGTTGTAGTTTTGTTGCCTAAACCTTAAGAAGTCGTAGTTTTGTTGCATAAACCTAAAGAAGTTGTAGTTTTGTTGCCTCAAACTAATGAAGTTGTAGTTTTGTTGCATAAGCCTAAATAAGTTGTAGTTTTATTGTCTAAACCTTAAGAAGTTGTAGTCTTGTTGCCTAAACCTAAAGCAGTTGTAGTTTTGTTGCCTAAATCTAAAGAAGTTGTAGTTTTGTTGCCTAAACCTTAAGAAGTCGTAGTTTTGTTGCATAAACCTAAAGAAGTTGTAGTTTTGTTGCCTCAAACTAATGAAGTTGTAGTTTTGTTGCATAAGCCTAAATAAGTTGTAGTTTTATTGTCTAAACCTTAAGAAGTTGTAGTCTTGTTGCCTAAACCTAAAGCAGTTGTAGTTTTGTTGCCTAAATCTAAAGAAGTTGTAGTTTTGTTGCCTAAACCTTAAGAAGTCGTAGTTTTGTTGCATAAACCTAAAGAAGTTGTAGTTTTGTTGCCTCAAACTAATGAAGTTGTAGTTTTGTTGCATAAGCCTAAATAAGTTGTAGTTTTATTGTCTAAACCTTAAGAAGTTGTAGTCTTGTTGCCTAAACCTAAAGCAGTTGTAGTTTTGTTGCCTAAATCTAAAGAAGTTGTAGTTTTGTTGCCTAAACCTTAAGAAGTCGTAGTTTTGTTGCATAAACCTAAAGAAGTTGTAGTTTTGTTGCCTCAAACTAATGAAGTTGTAGTTTTGTTGCATAAGCCTAAATAAGTTGTAGTTTTATTGTCTAAACCTTAAGAAGTTGTAGTCTTGTTGCCTAAACCTAAAGCAGTTGTAGTTTTGTTGCCTAAATCTAAAGAAGTTGTAGTTTTGTTGCCTAAACCTTAAGAAGTCGTAGTTTTGTTGCATAAACCTAAAGAAGTTGTAGTTTTGTTGCCTCAAACTAATGAAGTTGTAGTTTTGTTGCATAAGCCTAAATAAGTTGTAGTTTTATTGTCTAAACCTTAAGAAGTTGTAGTCTTGTTGCCTAAACCTAAAGCAGTTGTAGTTTTGTTGCCTAAATCTAAAGAAGTTGTAGTTTTGTTGCCTAAACCTTAAGAAGTCGTAGTTTTGTTGCATAAACCTAAAGAAGTTGTAGTTTTGTTGCCTCAAACTAATGAAGTTGTAGTTTTGTTGCATAAGCCTAAATAAGTTGTAGTTTTATTGTCTAAACCTTAAGAAGTTGTAGTCTTGTTGCCTAAACCTAAAGCAGTTGTAGTTTTGTTGCCTAAATCTAAAGAAGTTGTAGTTTTGTTGCCTAAACCTTAAGAAGTCGTAGTTTTGTTGCATAAACCTAAAGAAGTTGTAGTTTTGTTGCCTCAAACTAATGAAGTTGTAGTTTTGTTGCATAAGCCTAAATAAGTTGTAGTTTTATTGTCTAAACCTTAAGAAGTTGTAGTCTTGTTGCCTAAACCTAAAGCAGTTGTAGTTTTGTTGCCTAAATCTAAAGAAGTTGTAGTTTTGTTGCCTAAACCTTAAGAAGTCGTAGTTTTGTTGCATAAACCTAAAGAAGTTGTAGTTTTGTTGCCTCAAACTAATGAAGTTGTAGTTTTGTTGCATAAGCCTAAATAAGTTGTAGTTTTATTGTCTAAACCTTAAGAAGTTGTAGTCTTGTTGCCTAAACCTAAAGCAGTTGTAGTTTTGTTGCCTAAATCTAAAGAAGTTGTAGTTTTGTTGCCTAAACCTTAAGAAGTCGTAGTTTTGTTGCATAAACCTAAAGAAGTTGTAGTTTTGTTGCCTCAAACTAATGAAGTTGTAGTTTTGTTGCATAAGCCTAAATAAGTTGTAGTTTTATTGTCTAAACCTTAAGAAGTTGTAGTCTTGTTGCCTAAACCTAAAGCAGTTGTAGTTTTGTTGCCTAAATCTAAAGAAGTTGTAGTTTTGTTGCCTAAACCTTAAGAAGTCGTAGTTTTGTTGCATAAACCTAAAGAAGTTGTAGTTTTGTTGCCTCAAACTAATGAAGTTGTAGTTTTGTTGCATAAGCCTAAATAAGTTGTAGTTTTATTGTCTAAACCTTAAGAAGTTGTAGTCTTGTTGCCTAAACCTAAAGCAGTTGTAGTTTTGTTGCCTAAATCTAAAGAAGTTGTAGTTTTGTTGCCTAAACCTTAAGAAGTCGTAGTTTTGTTGCATAAACCTAAAGAAGTTGTAGTTTTGTTGCCTCAAACTAATGAAGTTGTAGTTTTGTTGCATAAGCCTAAATAAGTTGTAGTTTTATTGTCTAAACCTTAAGAAGTTTTAGTCTTGTTGCCTAAACCTAAAGCAGTTGTAGTTTTGTTGCCTAAATCTAAAGAAGTTGTAGTTCAAAAGTGTTTTTTGAACATTAAATCATGTAAAAATGTTCTCGTAGAAACCCAAAATATAAGGATGCACCTGAAAATTAGCATATCAGGTCCTCTTTAACATACTCACAATCGTAGGTGCTTAGATGTACTGAGTTGGGACACAGCTTGTGCGTTGAACGTGATCTCCTTGAACGCACCCTTTAAGAATGAACCGGTGCACTGGTGGATTATGGGATACCGAGGCCTGCAAAGGATAAACCAGGTGTTTCCTCTAAATTTGCATGTCTCAGACGTCTTTGAGACGTGACCCGTTGACCTGTTATGACTTATTCCATCTTGAATTGTGGTTCAAGTGCATGCTGGGATGCCGTGAGTCAACTCGCACTCAGTTTGGCAGGAGGCAGGCTGTTGCTTCACTGATCCACCACCCACACACCACACACATTTTCAGGGTAATGAAGTCCTGATGGGCAATCGTACACTAATCAAGTGTGATAGATGTGAGGAGGCGGACACTGAGCGTGCCCGGTGGCGCTCCAGATGCAGGGCTGACGATGCAGGTTTGGCCACTAATGGCAAACAAACAGACCCGTCTGTCAGGAGGAGCGTGTTCCTGCTCACCTCCCTGATCACATGACCTCACAGGCATGTTGCATTCTGTCACGCAACTATCTGACGGGTTTGGTTTCTGTTTCTGTGCAGGCTTTGACTTGAAGGACGAGCCCAAGACGGACAGAAACAGAAAAGCCAAGTCTTTGATATCCAGCGAGGAGGCCAGGGAGCCGAGCCGAACCAGCTCTTCAGACAGATGGAGAAAGTTTGGAGTAAAATCTTCTGCACCGCGAGTGTTTTATGACCCTCCAATATATATCGCAGGGCGTCAGATTGCAGGCGTAAATCAAAAGCAAAAGGCTTTTGTCCAGGGATTAAAATAAACTATTGAAGTAAATCCATCACAGAAAAACCGTTAAATGTTATGATGTTCATACATCTTTGAGATAAAATGAGAAGAAAGGGAATAAAAGACACGATTCATGTGATAAATAATACATTTACACTCATTTATAACAGCTGATGTTCTGATTGGAGGCTGGTGTTCAGGAGCAGGATCTGGCGCCATCTCCTGTGTCAGGCTTTTATTCTGAAATTACCCATAAAAAAACAAAATAATCAATGACACCTGTAATTTATAACTGTGCATGCATTTAAAGGGATTACTGTGTTATTAATAACTATAATAATTTAATTAATAATCATTGTGTTTTATTTATATTTAACAGCTATGATAACAAATAATTATAAATATGAACATAATAAACTTACTTTAATAAATAATAACTGTTTTAAATGGAATTTTCTATAGTTGTAATAATGATTAAGTTAGTAATTTATCCTTTAAACTACAACTTAATAATTGAAAACTTAATAATATCTAATTTTAGAAGCATTAGTGTTATTAATACCATGGGAATTAATAACTTATTGAACTATAATAATTGAATAACTAATCATTGTGTTTTATTTAATTTTAACAGCTATGATAAAAAAATGTTTATAAACATAAACACAATAAATACATTAATAAATAATAACTGTTTTAAATGCAATTTGCTATATTTGAAATAATTAATAAGTATATTTAACCTTTAACTAAAACTTAATAATTAATCATTATATTTTTAACAGAATTACTGTGTTATAAATACCATTGGGAATTAATAACTTAGTAAACTATAATAATTGAATAACTAATTATGATGTTTAATTTATTTTTAATAACTATAATAACAAATTATAAATATGAACATAAACTATAATTTAATAAATAATACCTGTTTTAAATGCAATTTACTATATTTGTAATATTTCTAATAATACGTTTATATATAATTAACCTTTAAATTACAACTTAATAATTAATAACTATAATTGTAAGGGATTACTGTATTTTTTAATTCCTATAATGATCAACCATAATAAGCAACTTAAATAAGATTTAGTGACTAATAACAATAAGAAATACAATATTATAACTAATAACAGTACTGTATTTGAATACCTATTATAACTAATTATAAATAGTAACATAATAAATTATAATTTAATAACAAATAAGGAGTTACCTATATTATTATTTATTATTTATGTAATACTTATTATTTAAATTAAATTAATATTATATATAAAGTAGGCTATAAATAGCATAATAAACTATAATACAAAATAATAACTATATTTTGGAGAGATCTGTAATAATATATCTGTAATAACTAATAATGTAATAATATATGTCATAACTTATAAGTAAAATTAATGATTTAATAAACTATACTGGTTATTAGTTTTTCACAAAATACACTTACAGACTGTTTATTAGTGACTGTTTATTATCTTCACTTTATTTCCTTGAAAAGAAACAAAAACATCTCAATATGTGCCATTATAATCTGCTTTTTTCCATAAATAAATCACAAAATAGTAAATTGTGAACATTTTACATCGTGTACAGATTCAGTAGCCGACCCCTTAGACACCGTTACATCAGTTATCTATTATTAACTATTAATTATACACATGAAGAGGAATTTAGTTTCCGTGATCACAAGTTCAAACCCGCCAAACAACCACATCTGGAGCCACTCTGGAGGTCAGCCGGTGACCCGAGTGAACTCTCAGGTTGAACGTCGTCGTCACATCGTAAACACGCCGACCTCGACAGGAAGTCAACGAGCTCCACCGGCGGCAGAAAACACAACAACACAGAGAGAGAAGCAGCAGGACGGAGCGCTCACACCCAACACAACAATAGTCTCCTCTGTTACTCACACTTTATAATAACATCCTTCAGAAAGAGTTATTTTACTGTTAATAAACAATGACATTATAATTAATAAAGTTTCATTTACTGTTATTATGAAATAATAAGAGACGATAACAATTACATTCTGATTACATTAGTAAAGTATTGATTATAACATTTTATATACTATATTAAGTATTCATTAATAATTACCAAATGATTTTATTAATATATAATGATATTATTATTATATTTAAGATATTATTTATATTTATTATTAATATATTTTATTATTTTTAAAGATATTATTTATAAGAAATCGTTAATAAAACATTACATAGATAGATGGACCAGAAGCCAGTTATTAACCGTTGATAGTGTTAACTATCTTTCTAAATAATGTTTATAGATGCTTTACAAAGTATTTATTAAATATTTAACAATATATTATAATCATCTTTATAATAGACATCAAAAAATAATGTTTATAGATTATTAACCATTAGCAAAGTGTCACAAATATCTATTTATGTAATGTTTATAGATGTTTTACAAACAATTTCTTTAAGGTTTATAAATAATATCTTTAAAAATAATAAATTATATTAATAATAAAATATAAAAAATATCTTAAATATAATAATAATATATTTAATCATTAACAAATATTTATATATATTGTGTATAAAATGTTATAATGTGTGCAACAATAATTACTAATAATTAGTAAACATTAATTATAATTTAATGGTTTGTTAACCGTAAAATAACTATTAATGAAGTTTAATTAACTATCAATTCACTGTTTACAAATGATGTTTATTATAAAGTGTTGCATTGTATTGCATATGTATAAATAATAAAACTAAACATTTGAGTTATTTAGTTATGAAGTTTGTTGACTTTCTGTTTTACACGTGAAAACAAGTTTAAATGTGAATTTATCAGCTGATTTTATTGCACATTAAATGTTCATGTTCACAATCTGAAAATCACTTATATATATATATATATATATATGTAGTATAAATATACAGTGTGTGAATTTTCACATGTAAAATTGTGTTTCTTGTGATCAAGGCTGCAACTAACGTCAACATCTGAACATCAACAGCTGCTGATCGTAGCTCCAGAACCGCGACTAAACGGACTTTATGGTGAGGCTGCTTTCATTCATTGTTTTCTCAATTAATCAATTAATCAATTAATCATTTTAGTCTACAAAATGACAGAAAACCCCCAAAATATTCTCTTTACCGTGATTTTAAAACAGAGAAAAGTGGACAATTCTTCGTGAAAAGTGACATTGAATACTTAATTTCCTCTCAATCAACTAATCAATTAATCAACCAATCATCTCAGCTCCTCATGTGACTAATCTACATGTGCCAACAATAAAACATGGTTTCATTTGCAGAAAAAATATGATTTTGTTGGATAATATTTCACCGTATATTTTTTACAATATTGATATTTTGAGTTGTTTCCTTTCTGAGTCATGTGGACAGGTGTTTAGTGGGTTTATAAATGCTGTAGCATATTTAATTCAGCTTATTGCGACTAAACAAACACTCTTGCTTTAATCAAATTAAAATCTGAGGAGCTCCTATATGGCCACCAGAGCTCGCCCTCCACACACTGTCTCTCCTGCAGCGCTTCTTGTCCTCTTAATCACAGTGAAAACACACACAGTACATTATTAAGAGAAAGAAACATAAACAAAATACTGTGATCCCGCTCCCTACATACAAACCAGTAATGTTGTCAAAGAATAACACTTTATGGGATGTATTATCGCTGCAGGAGTATATCTGAGGCAGAAGCAACCTGTTGCATAACCCTTATTTATAGAGAGAGGTGAAGCCCCGCCCCTTCCTGTTGACCTCCATGGGACCTTCTTTCAGAAAACAATATGAACGGTAGACAACGGAGAGAGACGAATAACATTGTTACTATCACGTTAACTTTGACGGCCCTAGGTTTTACTTAGATGTCTGAAATAAGGTCTGTTATACATAGCAACGGGTTGCTATACATAGCAACGGGTTGCTATACATAGCAACGGTCTGTTATACATAGCAACGGTCTGTTATACATAGCAACGGGTTGCTATACATAGCAACGGGTTGCTATACATAGCAACGGGCTGTTATACATAGCAACGGGCTGCTATACATAGCAACGGTCTGTTATACATAGCAACGGTCTGTTATGCATAGCAACAGTCTGTTATACATAGCTACGGGCTGTTATACATAGCAACAGTCTGTTATACATAGCAACGGGTCTGTTATACATAGCTACGGGCTGTTATACATAGCAACGGGCTGTTATACATAGCAACGGGTTGCTATACATAGCAACGGGTTGCTATACATAGCAACGGTCTGTTATACATAGCAACGGGCTGCTATACATAGCAACGGTCTGTTATACATAGCAACGGGTTGCTATACATAGCAACGGTCTGTTATACATAGCAACGGGCTGCTATACATAGCAACAGTCTGTTATACATAGCAACGGTCTGCTATAAAGAAATAACAGACCGTAGAACGCCTTGTTTGACCAATCAGAATCGAGTATTCAACACAGCCGTGTAATAAAAGGTCCCATGGTGGTCCATTGGAAGGCGGTGAGTCTTCGTCTCTCTATTAAAACCTTATTTATACCGTATGAAACTATTTAACGTGACGTCAACGTCACATTCAGCATTAAAATTAGAAACATTCAAAAGTCCTTCTCTGTAGTTAAATTTGTTCTTTATAAATGATAAACTCTAACTAAACGTGTATAATCAAACACAGTCGCTCTTTACTAGAGAGCGTACAGAACGTGTGCGTAGGTACGGAGTGGTAGAAATCCAGACGTTAGGAATAAACTGACTGGAACCATTTCCCTTTAAGAGAAGAAGCAAACCCACAGTCGTCTGATAGCCAGTGTTACAACTATTCTCAAATAAATCTGGATAAAGTGAAGTAATGACGGCTCAGTGTTTCTGCTACACTCTTGGCTCGCTGTCGTTTTGGGCCGAACGCCAAAAACCGAGTCCGTCCGACGCTCGCTGTCGTCGCTTCATTCTGTCAGTTTGGGGCCAACGGCGGCGGCGGGGGGGAAACATGATAGTCCACATGGGATCTCTTCTCTCGTGGCGATACAGTGATTCTCGCATACATTTCACAGCTATCATCATCATCATCATCATCATCATCATCATCATCATCATCATTATTATCATTATCATTGCATTGGCGCTGCAGTACAGTGGTCATCAGAGGGAAACTTCCAAACATACAGTATTGCACAATCCAGTGAGTACACAGCTGTGAACTCTGGCATACTTCTACCAAACACACACACACACACACACACACACACACTG
>CAKAOH010022037.1:0-17419 GCA_916701665.1 Sebastiscus tertius
TATGCAACAGGTCAGTCTGGGGTTTTTTAAACAGAATGAATTCCTGAGCCTTATTGAACAGGAACATGTTTAACTGAACTTGTCAGTGTAGTATTGTTTCAAGCAGTGGTAGTATGACTCCCCCTTGTGGCGAATTAGTGATGCAAACCCGAAGAATTGTACTTGAGAGAGAGAAAGGTGTAGGTATATACCGTTTGATTTTATTTATCTGCAGCAGTTCACATGGCAAAGCATTTCACTGGCTGATGATTCTGAAATTAATGGACTGCGATAGACATGATGATGTGATCAATACTGCTTGGCTTTTTTTTTTTTAGCTTATAAAATCCAACAAAAAAAAAAGGTGCATTTTTTAACTTCTTTCTGTTAAAAAATATATTGTGTAATTTAAGAAACAGCTTCAACTTCGGTAAACAGTTTTTTCTTTTAAAGACGTCTAACTAAGGATTAGATATAAAATGCATTAAATAAAAAGCATAAGACTTGATCTAAACATTTCCAGTCATACCGTCAATCACATTTCACATCATTTTTAGCCTGCACACTACAAAACTACTAATAATCCTGTAAACCGATACGTCTCGATGTTTAAACTTGTTTTACTAGAGTAAAACAAACATAAGGCGTACGGCCATCTCCCATTAAGAACCCTAACGCAACACAAAGCAGCACCTACCGTAGCTAAAAAATAAATTAAAACCCCTGAAAATATGGATAATATATGTTTTAAATGTCATGTAGTCCTAGCAGACGGAGACCTGCATAGTGAGGGGGAAATAGATGTTAAGCTATAAATCTACAGGCTTGGTGGCGGACAGCAGCTGGACTTGGTTGAGGGGGTTTCTGGGTGAACCTCTGTAGTAGTTCATGTCCTTCTCTACTACCTGCTGCACTAGACGCTTCTGGGCTCCTGGTGGATCGGGGACAGAACAGTCCACTTTGGTCTTTGGTTGTACCTTGTTGGTCATGTCGGCCAGAGCGCAGGCCTTGGCCTTACGGGCCAGGGTGCTGGGCTTTTTGGGTGGCACTGGAGGTGGTTTCTTTATGGGACAAACGCTGTTGGAGCGTCCTCGGTGAGGCTGGAGCTGTGGGTGCGGGGACAGGCCGCTCTCCAGGCTTACCGCCTTCACCACCGGACTGCTCTGGCCGATGGTGAGCTCTGCGTTTCTAACGGGTCTCCTGTTCTCCCCCAGGAGAGAGTTCATCCTGCGGACGGTCTGACGCACCGGGGTGCGCTGGAACTTGAGCGGCGATCTGATGTGTTTGGCCTTGGGGCCTCTGGGAGAATGAAGCGTGAGCTTGTTGAAGTGAGTGATGTGGTCTGCCACCCGACGCTTCTCGGTCTCCAGGCTGCGCGGTGAGAGGGGCTGCTGTTGCTTTTGGACTCTTGCGCCGCTCTCTGGGGAAGATTCATTTTCTTCGTGTACCACGTGGACTATAGTACCAATTCTAGGAGGCGTACTGAACTCATCTCTGAGGCTCTCAAGGCCCAGCCTGTACGGAGTGGACTGCAGCCCGGAGGAGACGCCCAGTTTGAAGAGAGCGGGACTCTGGATGTCCAGAGCGTCGATCAGCCTGCTGCAGTTCACCTGCTCTACCTCCCCTTCGCTGTCTCCCACCATGGAGCTGTTGTGACTGCTGATGGGAGCAGCACAGAGAGAACCTTTATCAGCTGCTGCAGTACAATACACACCAGGCTCAAAAACTACGCTGTCAATATGCAAAGGGGATAAAGCGGCGATTTCAATCTGGCTAAATGTAATGTTCTGTTCATAAGCCAGAAGACTACGCTGAGGTGGGAAGCTGGAGGGGGTGTCCACAGACAGAGCTTTGACTGTGTGAGTCTCTGGTCGAGGGACTAGGACGATGTCTGGTGCTTTTGTTGGCCCCATAGAGCTACAGGCGTCCTGTATGACAGACTGGAGGTCACTGCCGGACTCTGTGAAGGCCTTCTTTATTTTCAGCAGGGTGGGACCGGTTTTGGCTTCAGTGATGGAGCATTCGCTCTCCAGGCTCTCAGCACTGGAGGCACAGCACAGCTTCTTGGGAAAGCTGGTGACTGCTGGAGGCTTTGACACGACGATGGTTGGCTCAGATTTGTAGTTGCTCTTTAAGCACATGCTCATGGGGGTGTCTGTGAAAGAGCCTCCGCTGAAAGCCTTGGCTCCTACGGGAGTCTCCCCGCTCCACGAGATCTGGTGGACACTCGAGTCACATTGAGGGGTCAGCAGGTTGTCTTCAGACTTACTGATGTACTTGGAGCCTGTAAAACAAAAGTGGGATATTACAATTCATAAAAGACTACATTTGTAACATTACACTGGAATATATGATTTCTTCATTTTGGTACTCACTCTTGGATTCTGCTTTTCTAGGCAGAACCGACAGACTGAACTCGGTCTCTTTGGTGAAACGGAAACTGGTGGTGCTCTCCTGAGAGGCAAGTCGACAGCCAATGGACTCAGATCCCTATATCACCAGCATGAAATGAGAAATGAAAGAAACTTCAGGGAAGGAGGAAGATTTAGTGTATTATCGTTTTGTTAAAAGGAGCCCAAAGGTGTTACCCAAGATGTCATATTAATATGTTAATTCAGTGACTGTTGTGGTTAGTTCTTCAGAATCACTCAGAAGAAACAAGATATTGGATTTGTTGGTCAACAACTTTTTATTAAGTCAAGAATATACATATACTGTATATCTATAGAGCATCAGAACGTTATGCATTTTAAACAGATCACCCCATGTACCCCAAAACAGGTTACAATATATTCTATGTATATACTATATAGTTAAGGGCTGCAAATAACCATTATTTTCATTGTCGATTAATCTGTTGATTGTTTTCTCGATTAATTGATTAGTTGTTTGGTCTATAAAATGTCAGAAAATAGTAAAAAAATGTCAATCAGTGTTTCCCACTGACGTCCTTAAACATCTTGTTTTGTCCACAACTCAAAGATATTCAGTTTAGTGTCATAGAGGAGTAAAGAAACCAGAAAATATTCACATTTAAGAAGCTGGAATCAGAGAATTTTAACTTTTTTTTCTTAAAAGATTACTCAAATTGATTATCTAAATAGCTGGTGATTAATTTAATAGTTGACAACTAATCTATTAATCAACTAATCGTTGCAGCTCAAACATAGTATATATAATCACATTCTTTCACCTGAGTGCTTCACATAGTAAATCACAGGACCTATCCTATGGCTTTGTACCATACAAGTAAGAGCAATTTATTTTGTAATATTACAAAAATGTGAAACAACAATCCACATTCTTTTTTAAACCCATGCATGCGTTAGTTAAAATGTATAAGCTACTGAAAGTAAACTTTTTTAGTGTTACACAATAAAAAAAAAGTGCTAACGTGCAACACTTTACCCCGTTAAAAACCCCAATGTGCAAATGTTACTTGATTTTTAATACAGTTAATTGCATTATATGCATGAATGCAATTGTTCAACAACATTTTTCATTGTCTCTCTGTAAACCAGATAAGTGGAAAGTCGGTCGAGCAACCACACTTACAGCCTCCTTGCTGCTCTTCCCCAGGCTAAACCGCAGGCGCAGAGATTTGCGTGGTGCTTCTTTTTTGCTGATTTTAGGAGAGAAGCAACCGGCTTTTCCAGATTCAACTCTGAAAAGGATAAACGTTCAAACAATTATCAGCATAAGATAGGCTAAGAGTGTTTAATGTTTTACAAACTCTTATCTCTGTTTGAATTAATCTTTTAAAGACAAATGCTAGGCATTGGTGGGAAATACATGGCTGTGAATATCTGTTACTGCATCATACTGTCAGTGTAATTTTCTATGTGGTAGCACTTAAATACAAATAACATAATTGTGAATGTGTACCTGTTGACGGCGTGTCTGTTGCTAAGTCGTCGGCTCTTCCTCTTCGCAGAGACGGCCGACTGCCTTCTAGACTTCCCTGCTGATGACAGCGTATTCTGGGAAGAGTCCAAGATCCCCGAAGCGCTGTAAGCTACAATATATAAAAAAGGGAGAAAAAGATGTACACTTAACCGCAGGCTTTAGAGACAGCCGAATAGTTGATACCCATTTGATCAAACAACCATCAATACCTGATCCAGGAGTGGAGACCCCGCTGAACAAAGTATTGGGAAATAATTCAATCCCAAGGGTCTTTTTCACAGATCTACGTTTCTTGTTTGAGAATCCGAAAGAGTGGCCAGATTCCGAAGGAAGTTTTCGCTTTGAGGTTGGTGTTGCAATCACAGGAGTGGCAGAAGAAAAGACTGGCAAAAATCACAAAAGAATTAATATCTTCAAAATAGTATAGTATTTATTTGTTATCTGTTTTTGAAAGACTGATTCTGAGCCAAGGCGCTCGGAAGAATTAGCAGGTCTCGACTGAAATTTGTGGAAGATGATCCATGCAAATGACGGGCAGACAGGCAAGGAAAACAAAAGCAAATAGACATTTGAAAAAAAAGCATAATTTCATATTATTCACACCCATTTTTCATTATCAAGGCAAATGTGAATTTGCAAAAAAAAGCTTGTTGTTTCACGAGCACAGCAGATGGATTGGTACAGCATCGTCATGCTATATGACAGGCAGCATTATTACCTACCAAGACTGTCTGACTGGGTGGCTTTTGTGGGTGTTCTATTAGTTTTTATCTTATTCAGAGCACCATTGACCAAATCTGAAATATGAGACAAACCGAACCATGTGAACAGTACTTACTGACTAAAGCTGCTTCAAAATGACATGATTCATTTACAGATATGGAGATACAGGGCTCCATTTGACTTGTTTGTTTATATGTCCAGGGTGGTTGCACTAGTGCAACTGGAATCTATCTGGCCAACCCGAGATTTGAGTTTGCATGCAAATAAATAAATAAATGTCTAATGATATAGTCTTACCTCCGAAGCTGCGTCTGTGTCTCCTCTTCAACCCTGAGTTTAAGTCGAGCTCCTCGAGTCCATCGTGAGTAGGGGACAGAATGCCCGACTCGCAGCCCATCATGGCTGGAACTTTCTCTAGGAGAAACTGTGGTAACACACCTGTGACACACAGACAAAGAGTGAGACAAACATTTAGTGCTAAAAAAACTACAGACACAAAGATGACCTGCAGGTAAGACGCCTCAAGTCGTACCAAAGCTGTGCGCATTCTCGATGAAGCAGTGCACTGTGGCTGCCTGCAGCTTGAGGCGTCTCTCGGTGTTGGCGTTCATTTTCTCTGTACCGTCTCCAGCGTGGAGGATGTTGGGAGCCAAGATTACAGACAAGTTACTGCTATCCATCTTATTCTCTGCACTCCTGTGATTAAGCAAAGACAAAGAAAAACATATTTAATGGTAGGTGGATGTTTGTGAAAAAAAATCAAGAGGAACAAAAAGATGTAACTGTTAATAATTCGGGCACCTCTTAGACACATTCTGGAGGAAGTCAAAAAAGTGACGCAGGGTGCTTAGGTTTTTGTCGGGTAGCACACAAGACAGCAACATGGTGGCAGAGGTCCTATCCTCCTCGGTGGGGAGCTGCTGGGCCTTGAGAAAGGCCTCCTGCAGCTCCGCGGGCAGCACCGGCTCCGGCAGCTCCCTGAAGAACTGCTTTACCAGGCCGGCCACGTCACAGGGAAGAGCAGTGGACAAACACTCCTCACCCGCGTCCAGTTTAGCCTGGACAGACAAAACACAGTCTGAAAAACACTCGGTTTTGTGTTCGAGTTCGACCCTTCTCGGGGTCAAGATGCCTCAGTGTATGCAAGGTCAACTTTAGCCATCACTCACCCTGAGTGCTTTCAGGCGCACGACAGAGCCCGACTTTCTGAACAAGCCCTCTGTGTCAATATGCGCCAGCAGTATCATACATGCGTCGACCAGGAAGCTATAAGAAGGCAGGGAAATATCATTAGAATAAAATGTACAAGACAGGACAAGAAATAAGTTGCCAAAGGCCCAGTTAAAATTACATAAGCATATCCACTTGCCTTGGCACGCTCCCGCATTCCATATTATAGTACGGCAAGGTCTCCAGGGATACTCCAAAAACCTTTGTCTGAGGGAACAATCAAACAATGAAAAATAAAACATTAGCTGCTATATTTTAAACAGGAAGTCTAAACAATAAGAGAAAAAGCCCATAAAAAAGTATTAATCTAAGTCAAACTCTTGGACCTGCGGCATTTTTCTTTTTACCATATTTATCAAAATGCTTAAGAGTTGTCTGACAGGAATTTCACTGCCGCACATTCCTGTGTTTAAGAGAACCGTGATGAAAGCTACAACTGACACTTCATGCTGGGTTTAACCTCAATGATCTGGTCTATGATCGTCTATTGTTTTTCAGTTCCCGATTTCTTCACCTAGTCTGAACTAAAGTTCTGTGGAATTTGTTTTCCGTTACCACATTTTAGGGCATTCCCTGCAAATGCAGAAGTTAAATTTGAAAAGTCACAATGTCTCTTTGCAACATACCTTGTGACTCCTGTGAGCCACTTACCAGCAAAGTACACAAGAAGAAACAGGGCCTTTGGGGTTATTAAATTAACTGTAATTAAATTCAGCAATGTATAAGTTTCTACTGCCAAAATGTCCCAAAAATCCATCACAACAAGGTGCCATAAAGATTTATGAGAAAGCATAGCCCCTTTGTGCTTTGTTAGACTTGGCTTTCTATGACTGGTAAAGAACTTTACGGTGTGAATAATCCCGAGAAGAGCCAAACAAAGCATCAGCAGTGACTGACATGGGCGACCACGGTCTGTGAACAAATGGGTCTCATCAATGGGGGCAAGCTGTTCAGTAATATGCTAATTTGATTCAATTGCCTAAACAATAGTGGGTCTGAGGCTGATACTGTGAACTTGTTGATTCGTTGCATACTAGGTATATATCCAGATAACTTTATCGTTAGCTCAAAACAGTTAATTTTAATTGACTTTGGACTCCTGCAGGCCAGGAGAATGATAGCTCTGTCTTGGAGAAAAATGGATTTACCTTCGATACATGTATGGATGAGGGAGATGGCATATTGTGTTGTACTGGAGAGGCTTACATACATAACCAGAGGAAAAGCCACAGAATTTGAAAATGTTTGGAAACCTTTGTTGGAGTTTCTTGGACGTCAAGGAAGCACTGTGTGTTGCTGAGTGCTGTTGTTGAAATTGTTGAGTTTTTTTTTTTTGTTGTTCTTCTTCTTTGAGGTATTTATTTATTTTGTCTTATCTTTTATTTTATTTGTTTTTTTTGCTAGATAAGTGAAATACATGAAATGTCATGTCCCTCTTTCTTTGAAATTCTGACTAAACATTTCATTGTATAGTTTAATTATTAATATTTTTAGTCTGTCTGTATGTGTATATATGTAAAATTCAACACAAATATTGTTAAAAAAAACCTAAAAAGACTTGTTTATTGGTAGTTTGCCATAATAACAGATTGTCGAGTGGACAAGTTTCAGAGTGTATAATTTAATTATTAATATTGTTAGTCTGTCTGTATGTGTATATATGTCTTTATGTAAAATTAAATAAAAATATTGTTTAAAAAAAACAAAAAAAACTTGTTGACTCGTGGTTTGCCATAATAACAGATTGTCAAGTCCAAAAGTTTCAGAGTCACTGTAAATGAAACTCAAGTAATCTGTGCTGTACATTTTGTAGGTTAATTTGTTCTTTAAACTTACCGAGTTGCTGGTTGTTGTCTTACAGCTGGCTGCTTTGTTTTTGTTCCAGTTCTTTGACTTGATCCCAAACGCTGCTCGGAGGTGTTGCACAGCCACCAGACGCATCACATTTCTCTCCATGACTTTCATTTTAACACTACTTTCTCTGTACTTTCTTATAGTTTGATTCACTCTCTTCTGGACAGGACAAAAGTAAACTACTTTCTAACTTTATCACCAAATATCTGACGTCTAAGTCATCTTGAACTGGTCACAAGACGCCTGATCCATAACTGTACCCTCAAAGCTACGCAGTCCCAATAAGGAGATGTAAACGACCTGACTAGCTTTGCATTGTGGAGCCTCCAGCTAGCTTCGTGTTGCAGTTAATTACAATGCAGTTAGCAAGCCAAATTAGCTCATACGAAAAACAAAACAGCTTATCGATGTCACACGACTTACAATTGATGTTCACCTCTTCTCAAACCGAAAACCCGTGTGAATTATATAGATTTAAGTCGTTTTCTAGCTGGCTAACTGCATTGTGGTGTAGTTAGCTCGTCAGGTCGGTTACCATGCTAACTGACTGTTTCCGGTTGAGCATTCAAACAGCGGCGCTCCCTATGCTCTGCGCTGTGATTGGCTGGTCACGGTTCGAACAACATTCTCTGGGGCGAGTGTTTTATCTACCGGGGCAGCCCTAGTGGGCGGGGCTGTTTTTTGTTAGGCTTCAAACTGGATGTTTCTTGTCAACCGGTGGCCTCTGTAATCCAAACTAATCGCACCTTTAAAATGGAAAATGCACAGTGTACTGCACGTATTACGCTCATATTGTAAACATTATAACCACATCCGGGATTTTAATAGATACATTCCCAGTAGACCACTTACACGTACACACCAAAAACTGACAATAACCTGATATTTTCAAGTGGAATTTTAATTCTAATATAATCTGACAAAAAATCCAGCAGTGTCACCAAATTATATTCCCACATTCAGATAAATATCTCTTGCTTTTTATAGCTTTTGATAGGACTCCACATCAGTTTTTCCTGAGGCAACTCATCGTATGAATAAAGAACTTGCTAAGAAGAATGTAAAGGTTTACAATAAATGGAAGTTGTTCTAGTTTCATTAGAATAAGATATAGACATCCTCAACATTGAGTTTCTCTGATGAATAACTTTTTTTTTTAGTTTTTCAAAATCTTTCCAGTGTCTCAGTATGTGGACATCTAATGAATAAGTGCTCAGTTTCACATGCAAATGCTACATTGTGATTTGAGGCCAGAAGTTAGAGAAAGCGTCATCTGACAAGAACTGCACTTTACTGTACACCAAGTCTATCAGTACTACTCAGGTGTAATTCTCACTGTGCAATATAATTTTCCACTTGTGCAATTTTGTTAATAGTCTATTTATTGTCAATACTGTATATACTGCTCCTATTTGTATACTTCCTTCTATTTAAATGGTTCATATTTTGTTACACTTTGTTTAGCTCTTTTTTTTTACTGTGTTAGCTGATGCATCTTGTTTTTTGCACTGTCCCCTTTGCTGATGTACACTGCACATTTCCCCACTGCAGGACTAATAAAGGAATATCTTATCTTATCTTATCTTATTCCCATATTTGATTAGGTTTTAATTATTAGCTGATGAATCCTTGTTTTTGTGTATTTATGACGCAAAACATTTTATGTAGATGAATCAATTTGTGAAAATAATACATCTAAATAGCATTTAGAAAGGTGCCAAATGGCTTTTCCTGGAAAAAAAAATATTATTATTGTGAATTAATCTTTTTTTTTTTTTTAAATGGCAGGTCCAAAATTAATGTTTTCTTTTATCTCTGTGGAAGATGTCTGATGTTAGGTTCCCACTTCTAACAAGGCTTTTGAGCCAATAGTAAAACGAGATTGGCATCACATGGAATCTCTGTGTCGTCAGTTAGTGGGGAAAAAAATGGATAAATGGCTGAAATTGACGATAAGTGCCTGGCAACAACTTGTTGTGAAGTAAATGCAGTGGAACAGGGAGGGAGAATGTGATATCTGGTGGCTGACTGTTATCAGTGTTATCAATAGTACCTTTAAACCTAAAACACCCTGGTGACTGCCATCACATCCTCTGTCCTAGCTGTAAGAAAGCCATGTAATGTAACCTCATCTGCAAAATGGTCTCATTTGTGGCAAGAGCTCTTCACAGCCATATTGATGATGGCTTTATCAACTTATCTTTCAATATTCATCCGTATTTGTCTTTAAAACAAAGAAATAACTAGAGAGAATAAGGAAAGTAAGACAATTGCAATACTTTTTTAGTTTCTCAAGACAAGTAAAAGTGAATGTTCACTTCTGTCTTTAACCATTAGGTGAAAACATCACCATGTTTTAGCAAACTCTTGATCATTCATGTGAGGGTCATTCATAATATGCAATCAGCGGTGTATGCAGAAATGTCACAGTATAATGTCACTCATTATTCTGTGTATTTGCATTGCTGTAATCAAGCACAGTACAGGAGATACTCTCACAAGGGCTTATCTTTATTACAATAGAACATACACATATATGTACAGGAGACAATAACGTACAAAGGCATGGATGGAAGGAGGTTTGGTGGTGTGTTTAGAAGCATTTCCTGTGGACAATGGAGGGGCCGGCCTCATCGTACTCCTGCTTGCTGATCCACATCTGCTGGAAGGTGGACAGGGAAGCCAGGATGGAGCCGCCGATCCAGACGGAGTACTTCCTCTCAGGTGGAGCGATGATCTATAGGCGAGGAATAAACACCATTTATTGAGTGTCCATTCGCTTTGCAAATGAACTTGGTGACTTAAAATCTTTGCAGTTCTCTCACCTTGATCTTCATGGTGCTTGGGGCCAGAGCTGTAATCTCCTTCTGCATACGGTCAGCAATACCAGGGTACATGGTGGTACCACCAGACAGCACATTGTTGGCGTACAGGTCCTTACGGATGTCAATGTCACATTTCATGATGCTGTTGTAGGCGGTCTCATGGATACCAGCAGACTCCATACCTGGTAGGTGTCAAGCGAAAAAGATGAGTTTTTGTCTGAGACAAAATACTGGCTATCAAAAAGACAAATGCAACCAATACTTACCAATGAAGGAAGGCTGGAAGAGGGTCTCTGGGCAACGGAAACGCTCGTTACCAATGGTGATGACCTGACCGTCGGGCAGCTCATAGCTCTTTTCCAGGGAGGACGAGGAGGCGGCCGTGGCCATCTCATTCTCAAAGTCAAGAGCCACGTAGCACAGCTTCTCCTTGATGTCACGCACGATCTCACGCTCGGCTAAGAAGCAGAAAGTTCACGTATTGAGAAACAACACTTTGCACAGCACCTCTCACTAAACAAATGAATGACATTAGAGACCTACCAGTTGTGACAAAGGAATAGCCACGCTCAGTCAGGATCTTCATCAGGTAGTCAGTCAGGTCACGACCGGCCAGATCCAGACGCATGATGGCGTGTGGCAGAGCGTAACCCTCGTAGATGGGGACGTTGTGGGTCACACCATCGCCAGAGTCCAGCACGATACCTTTAGCAAGCAGAAAAGCACCAGTCAGCTATTCATGCCTGTGAAGGTCTCGCCAAGTATGTCTCACTTCATAAACTATACAATGCTGCTGACATCGCTTGGCACAAACCCTGTTGCAGAGAGATTAACACCTCCCTCTGACAATGACACAGGAATCCATACAGATGATAGACACCCGCAGAGTGTAAATATTCAACAGTTTCTCGCAGCAAAATTTCCTCTTATTTTAGCTCCTGACCACAGACTAAATTGGTGAAAAAGCTGCGGCGTACTGACCGGTGGTACGACCAGATGCGTACAGGGACAGGACAGCCTGGATGGCCACGTACATGGCGGGAACGTTGAAGGTCTCAAACATGATCTGTGAGAAAAAAGCAAGCAGAGTGTGAAAGGTTTTGTCTTAACTCGAGAACAAATACTGGGAAAGCAGAGCAGTGACTGTAAAAGTACCTGGGTCATCTTCTCTCTGTTGGCTTTGGGGTTCAGGGGGGCCTCAGTGAGCAGGGTGGGGTGCTCCTCGGGGGCCACACGCAGCTCATTGTAAAAAGTGTGGTGCCAGATCTACACAAAGGAGGAGCGAGAACAGCTGATGTCACGACTGAAACAACAACCAGGTCCTCTAAAAATAAGCAGCTTTTTACGATGGCTGCGAATTCTCAAGGATGTGGAAAGGTCAGCTGCCGCGGATGTTGTAAACGAGTTTCACTGTCAACACACACACCTTCTCCATATCATCCCAGTTGGTGATGATGCCGTGCTCGATGGGGTACTTCAATGTCAGGATACCCCTCTTGCTCTGGGCCTCATCACCTACGTAGCTGTCCTTCTGACCCATACCCACCATCACACCCTGATGGAGGAAGCACAAAAGGAACATAAGACATAGGAAGATGCTACTCTTACTCATACTTTTTTTTAAGAAGAGTTTTATTTTAGCTTCGTACCTGGTGGCGGGGCCTTCCAACAATGGAAGGGAAGACAGCACGGGGAGCGTCATCTCCGGCGAATCCAGCCTTGACCAAGCCAGAGCCATTGTCGCACACGAGGGCGGTGGTCTCGTCGTCGTCACACATGATTAGGCTTTACTGGGGTGGTCTAAAAAATTTGAGGGGTGGGGTAGAAACACAGAAGAAGGTTTAGGATAAGTGTTAGGAACAGCTGACTAAACTGGCCATCATAGAATACATAGCACCAAGGAGGTTTAGGATGGGTGTTAGGAACAGCTGTCTAAACTGGCCATCGTAGAATACATAGCACCAAGGAGGTTTAGGATAAGTGTTAGGAACAGCTGTCTAAACTGGAATACATAGCACCAAGGCCTCTTGTAATTGAACAATCACAGACACTTCATCACTGGATTGGCTGATGATGTGATGAAGTGACTAGACCAATAGATTAATATGATTAATATATGTATTAGCTGTAATCCAGAGTGCCTTTGAGGACCTGCCAACACTCTCTCATAACTGCTCTAAAGTTATTAACACTAACTCAATGGGTGCTATTTATAGAGCGCTAATTAGACATGCCTTTGGATGCTATTTGGGTCCCAACCTTGTCATACTACTACTGATACCGTATCACCACAGCCCTGATTGTTCTCGGGACATCTCAGAGCTGCTGAGGTAGCACCAAAAAGGGGCATAACACAGAGACCTGCATGTGATCTATTTTAAGATTTTAAGCTCTTGGCGCCCACTCTGTGCTTAACGGGGTAAAACAAGTGACACATGGACCTCTTGCTATTTCAGATCTGACTGAGAGAGCTTGTCAGCCAGCACCAATCTGTCTGCACACTTTTGTTTTACTACATGGCTCCGTGCCCCAGCTAACTTCATTCATTGGAGTGTGGGTGAATTTGGCACTTCTCCCCAGCTTTTGTGCACTGATCCAAGTAATACTCCCACAGGATATGTTTAATATACAGTAGTTCTGTCTATGCTTTTTCCATAGCATGGAGTGCCTTTATCACAAAAAAAATCACATCATCTAATACAGTTAATTTCAACATCCTACAGCAGACAACCTAGCATAACCAGTAACTCTAGTTTTAATTGTTCAGTTAGTCGTTACAACATGTGAACACTATTAGTTAGCTGAAGTTACATCATTCATTCATTCATTCATTTAAGTCTCAACAACTCATTGTGACTTTGTAAAACTATAATCACACAAGTGACAGAGATATCCACAGCGAATCAGAGGAACAAGTTGTGAAATGTACTCACCAAGGTGCTCTGGTATAGGCGGATGCTTCCACTGGGACAAAGGCTGAGGGTGAGAGGAGCCCCTTAAATAAGACCCAGACCGGTTCTAGGGACCAGAGGCGGGGCTGGGGGGGTTTCACACAAGTCCAAATAAGAGCTGCCGGCAAAAATCAACAAGCCACGGGAAAAGTGTGTTTTACATACATGGGATGGGATGAAGTCACTTGACTGACACTGTTTTAATGAAATGTTGGTAGAAAACAAAACGTGAATGTGATAATTAATGGAATATTATTGCATTTATTGTATTGTTTAATACAAGAGAAAATAGTAAAAATAATGCATTTGTTTTCTGAAAGGAACATAAAGAGTAGTCTGCATTTCTAAGCTGAAAGTTTATATCATGAACTTTATGAAATATGTAACTTCATGCCTTAAAACGATGTATACTTGCATGTGAGTATAATTTCTTTATAGCCCTGCAATCATAAATTAAAATCCAGACATTATGGATATCTATCATGCAATCAGAGTTTTCAAATATTGTATTTTAAAACTATGATGCATTCTATCTCTAAGAGGTGTTAATATACTTAGAAGGCCCACTATGATGACCCAGTCAGGATAGCGTCACCGGTGACTTGTTAAGGAGATGAAAACATTGCATATGTCTGTGAACCACGCTGCTGGTATGCACTCTGAGCTTCCTCCACTTGTGGAACAGCTGATGGTAACGCCAGCCGGGCTCTGTGTGGGATCTGGCTGTCTGAGTAGTGGCATGTGGTGTCTGTGCTGTGAGCTGATTGGCCCGGCTGTCTCCTTGTAGGGTTATGGTGAGCAGCAGAGTCATTAATGAGCAGCAGCCACTGAGGTCTGCAAGGAGGAGGCCCATATTTGTGCCACCCACTTAACCATATATTTTCCTTGATGTACAGTGTACCTTATGAGGTAATACTCTCATCTCTTCAGGAATGATACACTCATTTGACTGATTATTTGTTGATGCAGCGTCATTCCCCAAAGAAAATATCATATATGGTCAGATCTCAGGGGACTCCAGTCATGTATTTGTAATTCAGGTCTTCAGGTGAGGAAGAATGGCTAGAGAGCAGTAATATGTGACTTTATATCAGAGCTGGAGGTATGTGAGAGCATTCTTTTGCTCCAGGCTGCTCCACCAGATACAGAGATTCCTATATATAGCTGTGTTTCCTCTCTATCTCCACAGAGCTGGATGCAGCTGAAGCATCTCATTGTTATTTGAATGCCAGAGAGCCTGTGTGAGGTTTATAAAGACGATGCACTAGATAGGTAGAGTGCATTGTGGGAAGTGTAGGATCCAGTGTTTTTGGATACTAGGTACTAAAGGTCAGGATATCTCTGCCTCTGCTGCATACATTTTGACTATTCTTTCTTCAAATCTTACTCTTGTGAGTCCCCCGACTTTATGGAAGCATACTAAATCACTGCAGTGCAGGGAAAGGAAATTGAAGGGTTACAAATCCATTTTTGGAGCATATTTGTTACAAATCTTTTTCTCTATCTACTATATCATTGAGAAGTATGTTTAATATTGCAACATGCCTTATTTTTACTTTACTATCCACTTTGATAGCCAAGAGTAAAATTACTTGACCTTTGGCCCTCTCACCCTGGTACTTCTACCTGTCTTATCTTTAAATTAAGTTTTTAGTGGTGGAATGTAAGTAAGTACATTTACTCAAATACTGTAGGCTACTGAAGTACACATTTGAGGCACTTGTACTGCACTTTAATATTTGTGTGGCATGTTTTACTCACTCTGTTGCATCATCGTGTTTTTAGTTCTGTAACAGACAGAGGTAATGTAATAATTACTAACATTAAGAAAAGTCTCCATGAAATTGTATTATCAATTTATTTATAATTCTGTGATTAAGTAAGTCATCTCCTCACTAAGGCTACAAAAGTACCAATAGTGAGATAACATGGTGATAAGTTAACTTTACATATGGGGATTATATTTATTATAGGAACCCAGATACTATTCCATTGTTCATAATGTTATTCCATCATTGGAGGCCAAATTCAACAATGCAGAGGTGTCCAACATTATTCATTACCTGTTTTTCTGTTTCATAGGGCAGGACTCCTCGGGCAGCTGAGAGTGGACTTTGACCAACCAAACATCCCAGGAAGGCCTAGCACCACAGCAGACTACAGAACCACTCTCAGCACCCTACTCACCTCCAGGCACCAAGTATCGTGTGCCCCTCCACCCCAAACCCTGACACCACCCTCTTCACCCACCAGCCAGGAGGATGAGGACCAACCCGACCAGCACAGCACATTGTTTGTACTGACTACGTAGCCCACCAGTACAGTACGTAGTTGGGGAATAATAACAACGTGGGAACTTAAAAATAAGTTTAACTGTAAGTATTTTTTAACTTAGCCTACTGGATACATAGGCTATTTTGTTAATACAGCATGACCTTTACTTAGCAAGAGAGCTAGAAGTTTGGGGGAAGATGAGGTAAATGAATTCTGTAGCATTAAATCATTTATAGCATCCCTCAAGTGCTCCATTTATAGGCCCTTTTCACAGCAGCAATTTTAACATGTCATTGCAGGGTAAAAACAAGTGTAATTAATCACATTAATTATGGATATGTTCCATCTAGGTGGGCCAGGGCCTGAGTATTATGCACGGTGGCTCACTGGAATGGCTGTGACACACTAAATAGAACGGGACCATAATTAATTTGATCAATTGCACCTGTGTTTACCCTGCTATGACATGTCAAAATGTCATACTGTACTAGTAATAACAGGACAGGAACCTCCTACACCTACAGTATAAATTGTTACCCCATTATTCTCTAACTTCGCATTCTTCCCCTTGTACCTATCAGTACTGGTACACCACCGTTATTACAAGAAGTACTTGTGAAGAAATACACTGTACATTCCGTCCCCAGCATCAGTTCAGGATAATTACCGCCCTCTATCTCACAAGAGAAAATATTGTTTGGTATTAACATGAAGGACATTAAGAGTGACTTGATATTGAACAATCTGATAACGCTGGCAAATGTTTTCATCCATGCATCCAAATGGAGGAAAATGAAACCCCCTATTTTCTGTTGTCAAAAGGGACCTTGTAGACAATCATCTCAGTGCTTTAAGACTAATGAAAGGACAACATGCAAAGTGTCTCCTCAGAGCTTATGAAGAACTGAACATATATGATGATGACCCCTAGAGCTACTATGGAAGAGTGCAGTCTTATTATTATTTATTTATTTATGCATTTCTTTTTTGTTCCTTGAAATATTTTCTACCCCCTCTTTTATTTTTGTTATTATATTATTTTTTATATATTTTTTTATAATTTAAGTTATCTTTCCTATCCAATTGTGCCTTGTATGTTAGAAGTATTGAGTTTAGATTACAATGCCTTAATGTTTGGAAATTAATTTTTTTCAATAAAAAAATGATAATTACTGCCCTCTATCGGCTAATTTATGACAAAGCAACGTGATGACGTTTAACCTGCGACGCAGCTTGCGACAGCTACGCGCCAGTTGGCAGCAGTGTTGTGGTCGCTTCAGTGCTAAGTTAGAGACTGCTGAGTAGTTTAATGAAAGCGAGGCGACTATCTGCGGAAGTTCAGAGCTAACAAAGTGACAGAGGAGCAGCGTGTTGAGCTGAGCTTCCTCTTTCAGTTCGACGGCTGTGAGTGTGACGGTACTGGAGGACTGGAGGACAGGAGCACAAGAGGACTGGAGGACAGGAGGTCTGCCATGTAGCCTTCAGCAGCAGAATGAGCCGTCAGCAGCAGCAGCAGCCTCCAGCAGAGAGGACAGACGACCACAAGGTGCAGCAGGAGAACGAGCTGGAGGCTCTGGCGTCTATCTTTGGAGATGATTTCCAGGACCTGCGGGACAAGGATCCGTGGAAGGTTAACTAGAGATGTTATATATATACACACACACACACACACACACA